>CM023452.1:103144940-103417111 GCA_013339765.2 Haemaphysalis longicornis | reverse complement strand
AATTCAGAGCCATGTTTTAGGAGATTGCGCCACGCGGTCACTGAGTCGCCGTCGCAATACCCCCGTCGAGCTTTCGTAGTAGGCAAGCTCACTTTTCTAGCTTTCCTTGAAGTTTTAAGACTTTCCCCTCGAGGCTGATCGTGCAGAGGCACCTCAGTGCAAGCGCGACCTTTACGAACTGTGCACTATTACACGACTTATCGGCGTCGTGGCTTGGTACGGCGAATGAAATCTGAAATGACTTGCCGAGCTCTACTGTAAGAAACGATTATGGCGCTTAGTGCACCTGGCAGGGGAGAGCATCGGATGTTGGATGGCGGTTCTAAACAGCAGTCGAGTAAAACTGGCCGAGCACCTCATACATGTTCAGTTCTCATTGCAGTGTAATCTTTGACAAGCACACCTGCAAGGCTGCGGCGAGTATTTGCTATTGTTTCGTAAATAGGTCATACTAGCACATTTTTTGTGAGAGTCAAGCTGCCAGATCTTAGTTTACAAATCTCAGTCGGTAATCGAAGGCATAGCTCGGTATCGGAAACAGCGACAGAAAGGTCCAGGTCATACCGGTACCGTTGCGCCAAAAATGTAACTACGTAGCCAAATGTCTCCGAGGTGTAGAAAAGTGCTCATGTAGTGATGACATATAGGAGAAAAATGGCTGCAGTGATGTTTACATTTTAATGATAATGACATTTGCAGATAGCAATGTAGGATGAAAATCTGTAGCTGATGTACAGAAACCTTTTCTTGCGTGGCTCACCTGCTTTGAACATTTTGCGTTTCACAACAGTGTTCTTAGGAGTATGCATTCTGCCATAGGTTCAGGCAGTGTTGTTTGCCGGACAAACAAAAACTTCAGGAGCCATTATTTCAGACACCAAACAAAACGGTATGGGCAAACATTGGGGCTTTTTTGTGTTCTCGGCCGTCATGTGAGAACCTCCAGTGAAGACGCATGAAACTCATCCCACACATTGTGGACCAATTGAAGGATAGTACAATCTGTTGTGCATTCTTTCGCAGGCGGTGCCGTCTGCTCAGGTCAGTTGGCTCATTTATGACTCACGAATCTAGGTGGCCCAATGAAGCAAAGGATACACAGTGCACTCTGACGACCTACGCAACGATATTGACATGGAACAAGTAACTGCCCCAGAGCTCTGATAGGATCCTGCTCCTTTGCGTTGATTCACCAGGAGAGCCCATTGCTGGCAAGTGCAAAAATGTCGACCTTTTCACAGAGAATTTTGCGCTATTTACTTCCAGCTACAGGGCTAGCAACAAGTGCAGTAATGACTTTCCAGAGGTAATTTGTTTAGTATTCCCACAAAAAATTCTGAGAACAATAACAAAATAAACGGCAACCGGTAGGCATATTTTCGTGCCCCAAGTGGTATTTACTTTGTTTTTGACGTGATTTTTTTCGTCCGGCCCTCTTGACGTCTCTTGGCTCTCATACTATAGTTTCAGCTTAAGCTCTCCGGGACGGTACATGACAAGATGTAATTTTCAAAGGAACGGTGTGAATAATGACTATGCACAGAATGACCATGTGAAAGGTCTCTGGGGGGCAAACTTTTTTGGAAGCCCACCACAAAAGCGCAACCCATAGCACAGGTGTAGCTTTGGCGTGACAACACATAATTTTTAGACATAAAATTTGTTTTGGAGACTTGGTTAAATAGTGAATTGCGTGCGTGGTGACCATCAGGCCACTCATAATAGATTGTTGACCTGCCAGTAGGTCTGAGACAAACGCATGCGGCTGTATGCACAAGGTCACAGGTTTGATATTTCGCTAAAACACCTGTTTTTGATGGTGAAGTATTAAAAGGCTTGCGTACGTGCTTGTGTATCCAAATATATTCTGCACGCACTGTGCGTATCACCACACCAACAGGGACATTACTTGTAGCCCTTTGAAATGGATTGGTAATAATTTGGAGATGTTTAAAAAAGCTCCGTCGCACACAACGTGAGACCTGCCAGCTGATCGTAGAAAGAGCGATGAAGTGGAAGTGCCATTGCCGCCGACCAGTTGATTGGTGTTACAGCCATCTAGGGGAACCGGTCATGCTCTGCTGGGTGCGCTTCCCCTGGAACTGCTGCAAATATGAAGCAGTTGTGCGCAGATTTACTACGGATTGCCATCTGCGACGTAAGTTCAGCCTGACTCTAATGTCCGCACTCTTCTGAATTCTGTTTCGCAGTCGCCGATTTTTAATGGTCTTTATGCCGTGCATACGCGTATGTTAGCTGTCATATTTGGTATCTTTCTGTCTATTTACGGATACTAAATAGATATAACGTTTTCAAGAGGCCCCATTTTGTAGTGCAGTTTGTCTTTAATTCGAAGTGTTGCTCTCTAGAACACCTCACAGTGAATTGTCGAGCGTTGAGCCCGGGATTTATTTTTAATGTAATGCCGCTGCCCAAACACGGGAAGGCAAGGTTTCTCCCAAGTATTTTAAATTGCTTCCAGGCAGCATCTATCAGTGGTGCAGTTGCTTTTTGCGAGCAATCAGCGGTATTCGCGGAGCTTACCCACCTCACGAAGACAGCTCGAATATGGTTAGTCAGCAGCTAGCGCATTTGAACTTCTCTAGAGGTTAGGTGCTTTTCCTGCAGGTGTAGCATTGTTTTCCTTTTTGCGCGTACTTAGGTGTAGAGTTTATTTGTTATCGTGACCTTAATTTTTTCGGTAACTCTTGGAGATGTAAGGCAGATATGATGTTTTTTTTTACTTTGAACAAATTTTATTTCTTAGGTATTCTCTCTGCCACGCCATTCAGTCCAACAGTAGAGCAGATATTTCTGTAGTTCTCATAGGTTTTCTAAAATATATATAAACTGGATAAAAAAGGGCCTGAATAACCTGGGTTGTTTAATAAAAATCCTGTTGCCCTCCTCAGCAAAATATTGTGGGGTTCTTCGGTGCACTGGGTGTATTTGAAAAAGCTGTGTACGTGTTCATTTTATCCCACTTAAAATAAGACCTAAAACAAATTTGCAGACCCTTTTGTGTAAATATCACAGGCTTGGGTCAAGGCAGAAGAAAACACATTTTCTAAAAAAATACTAGTGCCCAGTAGCACATAGGGTTTAAGTTAAGCACTGTCCCCTAAACCGCGCAGTGGTGGTCCCTTCACAAGGGCGCTCAGTCCATCTGTACGTTTAAACGCAGCCACGCGGAAAGTGAATTACATGACGCAAAACATGGTATGCAGCGTGGAGTTGGCTTGTCGCAACGAGTAGCCAACTTTTTTTTTCACGTAGGAATAGTGAAATGCCCTGTGCATACTCGCTACAACCGCGGGCCAGAAACAGGCCGCATCATGAAAGCAAACACTCCAGGTTTTCGACAGTTTCAAAGCAAAGGTTAGGGTACCGCTCGAAGACGGTATGGCCGCACGCAACCGATTCCAAAAGAAGGTGTCGGGTACCGCGGGGTCGCAGCGCAGCGCAAGAGAGAAAGTACCAGCGTGGCAGGCTTTCAGAATCGAACTGCCCGTGCCGTGCTGGCGCACCAAGCACGCGCCGCTCGTCTATTTATTCTCGTCTTTCATAGCTGGCGCCAAGGCGACGGATAAGAGCGCCAACCAGAGGGCGCTACAGGGCCCCCCGCCCAGACGGAATGTCGAACGTGACGCGACGGCGAGGCAGGCGGGCGTTGGTTTTGGGGGCGAGCAGTGGAGTGTTTAGGCCTGCGATGTCTGCGCGGAGTTCGTTGGGTGGCGTCTCGAGGTAGGCCGGTTTGAGGCGGTCCAACGAGACGACTTCTTCGCGGCCATTCAAGAGGATGGTGGCGGACTTCTGGGTCTTGTTAAGGACACGGTACGGCCCATCGTAGGAGGGGGTAAGAGGCGCCTTTACAGCGTCCCGCCTGAGGAAAACGTGTGACGAAGACGCCAGGTCGGGATGCACAAAGATGCGGTGGTCTGAAGACCGAGGTGGGACCGGTCGCAGGTGCTGCATGCAGTCCTGCAGGCATTGGAGGTACTCAAGCGGCTGGGGCGAGGAGGCCGTAGGGACGAACAAATCGCCAGGAAGCCGCAGGGGTGCGCCGTAGACAAGTTCAGCAGTTGAACAGCCGAGGTCGCGACGAAGGACGGCACGCAGGCCAAGAAGCACTACAGGCAGGTGATCAACCCAGTGCTCTCTATCCAAGCGCGCAGTGAGAGCACTTTTTAGCCGGCGATGGAGCCGCTCAACGATGCCGTTGGCACAGGGATGGTATGCCGTGGTGCGGCAGTGTTTAGTGCCAAGCAAGCGGCTGAGGGAAGTGAACAGGGTACATTCAAACTGCCTGCCTCGATCCGTGGTAACAATGCCGGGGCAGCCGAAACGGCAAACCCATGTCGAAACGAAGGCTTTTGCGACCGTTTCTGCCGTGATGTCCGGAATTGGTACGGCTTCGGGCCAACGGGTGAAGCGGTCAATCATTGTGAGAATGTACCGGCAGTCACGGGAGGGAGGAAATGGTCCGACCAAATCGAGATGCACGTGGTCAAAGCGATAGCTAGGTGGCAAAAAAGGCTGCGTTGGGGTTTTCCCTGTGGCGGGTCACCTTGGCTGTCTGACAAGCGAGGCACGAACGGGCCCACTGGCGGACATCAGCGTTGATGCTCGGCCAGACGTACCGCTGTGTGATGAGGCGCTGCGTGGCTCGGATGCTGGGGTGGCAGATGTCGTGGAGCGAGTGAAATACAGCACGACGAAAGGCAGCCGGAACGAAGGGTCGAGGCGCCGCCGCTGACATGTCACACCACAGTGAGCCAGGCACGAACGGATGAGGCACAAGTTGTAGACGAAGGGAACCCGGGTGGTCCCGCAGTGCTTGCAGCTCAGGGTCTTCAATCTGCGCTTGAGCTAGGCGTTCCCAGTCCACAGCAGACGCAGCACTGCCGATGGAGGTAATGCGTGAAAGCGCGTCAGCAGCCTCGTTGTCGGTACCTTTATGTGCCGAATGTCCGTCGTGAATTCCGAAATATAGGCGAGCTGACGGAGTTCCCGTGCGACGTACTTGGAGGAGTTTGTACGGAAAACGTACGCCAGAGGCTTATGGTCCGTAAGAACGTGAAAGGACTGGCCCTCCAAAAAGTGCCGGAAGTGCTGGATGGTGGCGTAAATGGCGAGCAGCTCACGACCAAAAACGCTGTAGCGCGTCTCGGCAAGTTGGAGCTTCCGAGAGAAGAAACCCGGCGGGTGCCACTCGTAGTCGTTCTCTGCTGGAGAACAGCGCCGATTGCAACGCTGGATGCATCTACCATGATGCGAGTGGGGGCGTCGGTTCTCGGGTGGATGAGAAGCACCGAATCGGCGACGGCTTGTTTTGCAGCGTTGAAAGCGGCTTGAGCTTCGGGAGACCAGGAAATCGCGGATGAGGAGCTCTTGGTTGTGCGAAGAAGCTCAGTCAGTGGATGCAGAAGTTCGGCGCAGTGGGGTATAAAGCGTCGCGAGAAATTCACCAGGCCCAGGAACTCACGAAGCTGGCGGAGGCTGGTAGGTTCGGGGAAATCCTTCACGGCTTGAACGTGAGAGGGTAAAGGGCGAATTCCCTGCGCCGAGATGTGATGGCCCAGGAACTCGAGCTCGGACGTCCCGAAGACGCATTTCTGGGCGTTGACAACCAGGCCAAATTGTTGAAGGCGTTCAAAGAGTTCTCGGAGGTGACGCTCGTGATCTTGTGGAGTGGGACTCGCGACGAGGATGTCGTCAATGTACGCAAATACAGCCGGAAGGCCGCGCGTCACCTCGGCAATGAACCTTTGAAATGTTTGAGCTGCGTTGCGTAGCCCAAAGGGCATGCGCACATACTCAAACAAGCCGAAGGGTGTAGTGATGGCCGTCTTCGGGATATCGGCAGGCTCGACGGGGATTTGGTGATATGCCTTGACAAGGTCCACTTTGCTAAAGATAGTGCACCCTTCCAAGTGGCTTGTGAAATCCTGGATGTCGGTAGGGGATAGCTGTCGTGGACAGTCTGAGTCGTTCGAAACAGAAGGCCCCGGAGGACCACAAGGACGGAGTTAGCAGAGCCTTTCCTAAGCGCACCACCCCTGAGGAAGCCCGTGCAGGGGGGGCCGGGGGGACGCTTGTACCCGCTTTTACCGGTGGGTGTCCGGCGGTGGGTTTCGAACCAGCCACCTCCCGAATCCGCGACTGTGCCCCAGACCACTCGCATCATGGTGGATGCATCCAGCGTTGCAATCGGCGCTGTAATCCAGCAGAGAATCGATTCCGAGTGGCACCCGCTGGGTTTCTTCTCTGGGAAGCTCCAACCTGCCGAGACGCGCTACAGCGTTTTTTGTACCCGACAAAGGTATTGATTATGGCGACTTAGTAGCAGATTTCGGGAGCACATTTAATTACAGGTGAGGACGATGCAATGTTTGCACTCATCTAACGCTGTACCTAATGCTTGAAACCTTAATTAGTGGTTGAATCTTTCACTATTTAGTTCACCCAGTGTACTATTATACACACCCATTGGGGCACTCAGCATCAACCTGGGCTATTTTGAGTGTTTTGAAGTGAACGTGCTGTACAAGGCCACTGGTAATTGTGGGGGGCTTCCAACTACTTATTCACCTTCAACTGTTCCCTAATAACCAAGCCTGTTCTGTGAGCATCTTCTGTTTCTAATTTTCACTTCGTGTACATCAGAAGCAAAAAACAAAAAAAAACACTTGGAAGCCATCGGTGTAATCTTCGTCGGCCCCAATCAGCGAATTACCACTGTCGCACTTAATTATAATGCATACAAACCTCAGAAGCACCTCAAGCCAGACCGTTTGCGTAATCATTTACGGTTGGAATCCAGTACCACACAAGAACACCAAGAGAGCTTTGGTAGCCTGTACGGCCTCGAGTGGGTCCAATCAAGCGCCCAAAACTGGCCTTATTTCAAGGCCTGCGCGGTGCGGCATACACAGAGGTGTTAGGAGAGTCTGTCTTGGCACGGTGAATTTTGGACAGGTATAGATGACGCGTTTGATGTCTTCTGTTACATGGCATGTTGGAGAGAGTGATGACGAGTCTTGCTGAATATTGCAGAGGAAATGCCTTGTGTACGCCACGTTTAGACGAAGGCGGGTGGTGCAATACCGCTTTCTCACGCTTGGAAGCCAGGAGGCATCTTGAAGCTGCATTTAGGGTCCATAATATGCAGAGGTGCGTACTGATGTTTCGTGTCGGTCAAAATGCACGCCTGTGTTCTCCAAGTAATCGAATGTGCGAGAGTTTCCGCATCCTTTCTTGTAAAAGTAACTGGCAGTGGTGGAACTGATAGACTGTGGGCCGATGAGGCTGCAGTGTCAGCTGCAACATTTCCGGCGACTCCGCAGTGAGCAGGAAGCCATTGCAGTTCGACGCTGTGTCGCTGTTGTGTTGCTTGAAGGTGCAGATGATGTATCTCCCATGTCATCTGATCTTTCGGTAGTGACCCTGAGTATACTCGAGCGGACCGGAAATCAGTGAAAAATCCCATTTAGTGGGTAGATGCTTTAAAATGTAGTGAAAAGCAACCCGCTGCCCAGCGAGCTCGGTAGCATCGTTGACGTGTTGTGGCTAAGTGGGACGCAAATGGGGTTCCCCACGAGGGAATCCAAATCTCAATCGCCGAACAGGTACCCACCACTGATCTATCAGGGTACACATGCTTATGGGCTCTATAGTATTATTGAACTCCAAGGGAAAACATTTCAAAGCTGTGGCCGGCATGGGTGCTTTTCGTTTGAAGCCAGGAACAGTGGTTGTGATTTTCATGGGAGGGAACATCCATGGTGGGTGAAGCAAAAAACCCAAACGAACATTTATTAAAAGGGGTGGCTCAAGTTGGGTGAAGAAAAGAGGCTGGAGCCTGGAATTGTGACGCTAGGACCCCTGCGCCCTGGACACATAGCCCGCTGCTAGTGGATGCCCACGCTGTCCAGTTACAATGCGCAGTGGCGTTCGATTAGCTCCAGTGCCTGCAGAGCAGGAAACGGAAGACGTCTACTTTCTTAAGGGTTTCCCACAGTGGATGTGGTCTTCAAAACCCTAAGAGAGATTCGTAGTATTTTAGCCTTTAGGCCTTCTAGCCCTCTACAGTTCGCTTTGGAGAGTGGGGCACTGCTGGGAGGCTGTAGCGGAGGAGGCCTTCCAGAGAGCGCCATATAGCCTTAAAAGAGAGCTGACACTGGCTACACCAGCGCTGTCGAAGCCATACTAATATTGTGCGCAAAGGATGTCAGCTTCTCTTTTAATCTACGAATGTTTGGTGTCCATGTCAGATGACGTTCAAAGGTGACACCAAGGAATTTGTGGTGAGTGACATATCGTATTGTTACGCCAGCGGCCATTAAATAGTAGTTGAATACATCCCGTTTAGTGAAGGCCATTGCGGCGCATTTGGCGGGTGATATTTCAAGCCTGCGTATCCGCGAGAAAGTTCACAGCAACCGAGTTAATAGCGCGCTGTAGTCTCACTCGAATCACACACCGGTTGTGGCCTGAGAGCCAAATGCATATGACGTCTGCGAACATCGAGATTTTTACCGAGTGCGGCATACACCTCTCAAGACCGACCAAGGAGAGGTTAAAAAGAGTTGGGCTCACCATGCCGCCCTAGGTGACACCACGGGTAAAATTGTGAAATGGCGTGTCACCATCTGCTAGCGTATGTAGATGCTTCTGCGGGAGAGGTAATCACCCATCCTACATGCGTCCGGAAATACATGCAGACCTTATAGCTGTGCAGATAGCTCTATGGAGCACGCAGTCCTAAGCTGATTTTATGTCAATGACGACTGCGATAGTTAACTGCCATCGAGCCTTTGCCTGTTTAAACATGTGTTGCAACGGCAATAACGTTTTCGATGCTGCTCCGACCCTTGCGGAAACCTGACATCTCCACCAGATTTATTCCTCTCTCAGTGAGATCCCAGTCTAAGCGCTGCAGTACCATATTCTCCATTTGTTTACCAATGCAACTGAGGAGAGGAGCGTGCCGATACGAGTCAATGTGCATGGGCACCTTGCCAGGCTTTCAGGCTGGTACAATACGGGCGCGCTTCCACTGTGGTTCAAGGTGGCTGGTTTCCCAGGAATGGTTGAACACTTAGAGAAGCCACCGCTTCGCAGTAGCGGCAATATTACTCGGAACTACGTAGCTAATGCCGGATGGACCTGGAGAAGAAGCTTTCTCAACTGAGGCCAGGGCGGCCTCGAGTTCCGCCACTCAAAAAGGTGTGGCCAGGTAAGATTGGTTCGCCGATGCGGGGGCTCATTTTTCCTACGGTTATTGTAGGAAGCGACCTTTGCGTGGGGTTGGTTTTGGTCCATAAGGCTTCAGCTACATCCTGGACAGTTGTCCTCATTCTCAAAAAAATTGGGGCGAGGGGTGTGGTCTCTCTAACTCACAATATGCATCACCGTAGCATTGCATAAGGCAAGCACTCATGCACACTGCGAGGAACCACCGTAGGTTCGAGCTAATTGAGCACGCTCACGATACTGAATCGTCGTCGCGCCAACTCAACACCACCCCAATTGGGCAGGTGGAGTAGGGGCAACAATGGAGTATGTCCAGGGTACAGAGGGAAGACGTTCATTTTACATTGTTTTCCCATTTACGGGATATGTAGTTGAAGCACCTACTTCCCCTTAGGTGGAAGGGGCGATGGGGCGCCACGCGCAAGTGTGCGCGTAGTCGTCGCAGAGCCAGTGGGCTCTTCTTACGTCAGGGCAAAACACGGGGTGTGGCTCACGTTGTGCTCGCGCATCGTCCTGCTGGCCAGATTGGCTCGCAGCAGCGAGGGAGACGTGGCCCATTCGCTAATAGGCGCGTACCGCACGACGTATTCGTCGAGTGGTATGTACGGCCTTTGCTATATCCCAGAGTAAGGACAACAGGAGTAACCTAAGGCAGGGCCGGCAGCCGGGAGGGCTGGTGGGCTTTCGCTGGCAGCTGCGCAACAGAGTTGCAGCCGGCTGGTAAAGAAAGCGCCACATACTTTGGGACAACGCCTTCGGAGTCCTCCAAGCGTCTCTCCGAGTGGACCCCCGCACAGGGCGCGCGTTCACGTCCCGGGGGGAGAGGGGGAGTTCGGGAACCGTTCAAATATGCCAATGAGGGGAGGTTAGCTCACTATTAGGGCGGAGCACTTCTGCGCGACAGTTTTTATCGCCGCAACGGTCGCTGCCCCCTTCACCTCAGGCAGGAGTTTGAGAAGACGGCTCGGCTCTGCACACTGCTGCCCAGACGAGCCGGCATTTCGAGGAGAGGGGGGGGAAAAACGCCGCTCCATGGCACAAACCTCGCGATGGGCGCAATGGTTGGGGGCGCCGGACCCCCACAAGGGATGTAACCCAGCCCCTGGTGCACAAAGACCAGGAACTAGACTCCATATCCTATAGTGAGGTGCTTCCTGTGGTTTAATGTTGAGCAAAACGACATCCATTCCCGCTTGGGGAGCTTTTCTAAATGTCTCTGAATGAGCATTTGCGTGCGCCGGGCCGCCCGTACGTCTTTGATCGCTAAGATTTTCCACGCATGTCTTTTCGCCCTTCTACGGACTACACGAAGATTGTCATATTCAGCGTCAGCCACAGCATACTGCTTTGGAAGCCTGCCGGATTTGCTGCACAACCACCGGGCTTCCGTGATGCTATCGATGGCGTAATTGTAGGACGAGAACGTGTCCGCGCTCTCTTCTATTGCGGTGGTGAAATTTTTCAACTTCACAAATTGAACCGCAGGTTTACGACGACCAGCAGGAAATCCACCCAGATTGATGTACGTTGGTATGTGGTAGCTTCCATAAGACTCAATGTCGGCATACCAGCTTGTGGTCGTCAGCAAGGCCGCTGTAACCACGGTGACGTCAAAGGCGCTCGACATCCTCCCAGGATGATATGTTGGGTGCCCCGCGTTAACTACACATAAACCGAGGCGGTCAGCAATGTGCAAAGGTGACGTCCTTTACCCGTGGTTTTTTCCTTCCCCACGAGGGATGGTCCGCATTCAAGTCTGCTGTCAGCATCTTTGGAGAAGGTGTAGCGCGAATATTGTCTTCTAGGCGAGTGGCGTTTAGTGATGCGTTTGTGGGAATGTACGCACGATAATGGTGAAAGAGATGCCAGTATGTCGCACTGTGGCGGCTGCAAATTTCATTCGATGCGTCAGGTGGCAGGTCGTGTTCGAATATGGTGAAGTGGTTACGCAGCCCTAGTAAAACCCTCGTCTTTGCTGATCCAGTGGATGACCACAAAAGTACGTATCCCGATAATCGTACAATCCGCGGTTAGTCGGGACTCCGATATGGTAATGACCGGGAACTGGCCAGTAAATACGCCCTATAGAATAGAGTACAGCATGAACATAAGCAGCATGAAGAAAATCAATAGTGCCTACCCTCTTCTCCAGGTAGTTGTTTTACTTCAACCCGCCACGTGCACCGAGTAAACAGGCAGCGAAATGATGCGCACTAACGTGCACTCGAAGATGATGCAGTTGGTTCAAAGGGCGTGCACCAGTCAATCAAGCTGATGGAAAGCATTTTACTTGTTTTATATGATGTTTCTTTTGGCAGCCATTCTTAAAGTTGTACATTTTCAAATATTATAGGCTTTTTGTCAGGCTAAATATTACAATTTAAATAAATTTTCGGTGTACAACTATTGAAGGTTTGCAGAAGCACTTACAGAAAACAAGCATTCTGGGTCTTAGTTATGGTTTGCAGAAGCAATTACAGAAGACAAGCATTTTTTGTCTTAGTTATTGTTGAGCTTGGACATAAGTAAATTTCCCCATTTTTTTATTTAATTTTT
This sequence comes from Haemaphysalis longicornis, assembly GCA_013339765.2. Lineage (NCBI taxonomy): Eukaryota > Metazoa > Arthropoda > Arachnida > Ixodida > Ixodidae > Haemaphysalis > Haemaphysalis longicornis. The sequence continues at coordinate 103,405,300 of CM023452.1, read as the reverse complement.
ATGAAATTTTTTTTATTTTTTGGCAAAAACCAAGGGGAGGAAAAAGCTAAAGGCGAACGTGGCCTGACAGAGGCCTCAGCCACCCGATTTACAGCGTACATAACAACACGTCTGTTCACAAATTTAAGCATGATAGCACAATGGTAATAGAGAAATAGCACAAAGCAAAGTCATTACTACAATAGAATTTCTCACTAACTCACCCAGAGGGGAAACCTGGCGGTAGCGTCAACGTGATTTGGCGAAGGCGCTCTACGCCTTCTTGAGTGCGGCCATAGTGTGTAGTTCGGCCGGAAGTTGGCGTGGCAGGGCCCGGCAGCGACTTTGTGGCCACGCAAATTAGTTTTTTTTTAAAAAATTGCTGCCAAAAGTGCCGCTGTTAACAAATTTTATTTTGTATGAGCCACCATGTTAGAAGGCTTATGTTTCAAAAAAATTTGGGTGTTACAAAGAAAAAAAAAAAAGCAGAAGTGCTGCCTTTGGCTCACGCCACCAGATACAGCGGGCCGTCCCGGATTTATTTTTAAAATATTACATACTCCAAACTGGTTGAGGTTTTCTTTGATTTTGTGTAATATTTAGCTAAAAAAAAATTTGTTTAGATTCTCTAAAAACTCGGGTAGGTGTTTCCCTCTCAATACAGTATTATTCGTATGCTACGCGTTTCGGCAGGCGAAGCAGATGCAACAGAGATGCAAGAATGGTGTAATCGCGTCGTATTTATTTGCTTGGTCCAACCAGATTTAAACAAACTTATTAAAGGTGAAGCCTGTCACCGCAAGTAAGTCTTAAAGCACGCGTGATGAAATTGCATGAATGCTTTAAATGGCAAATAAATACTGGCTTGTCGAGTAGCTATGTATGTTGTCTCATTGAGCTTTGCCAAGGCAGCGCATGCTTCATGGAGTAAGTAAACGCAGAGGCGGGGAGAGCGATGCGAAAATCGTAACTGAATGTGTGCAGAAAACGGTTAGTGTGGGCTAGCGTAGCTTTTTTAGTGGCTGTAGTGTGGGCGGCGGCGGCAAGCTGTATGAACTGGCAGCTGGAACCTTCGCTCGCTTTTTTAGATGCAGAGCATTGATTCACTCGCCTTGTCCTCCGGCGTCGTCGGCGGGCGTTGTCCGCCCCCCCCCCATTCTCCTCGCCGCGCCAGCTGCGCTCTCCGCCGCTCACCCCCTCTCCTCTCCGATAGCAAACACTCTCTCGCGAGGGGCATTGGATTGGGTTCGATTGGCTTGGCTTGGCTTGGCTTGGATTGGATTTGGATTGGATTGGATTAAAGTGGATTGTGTTGGATTGGGTTGAGTCATAGCCGCGGCAAGCGCTGGGGCCGGCGCATGTGCAGTAACTCTCTCTTCCGCGGTTTCCTCTCCTTCGGGCGTGCTGCGCATATAACCGGTATGCCGTTCTCCGGCGAAGCAACACCCAAACGCTTGGCTCAAACACCAAGAACCCCCCCCGCTTTACAAGTACGCCAACGTCGTCATCGACTGGGACCGGCTTACGCAGCCCCCTCAACGTTATGCGCGCTATAAAACGGGGGTCCCTTCGCCGCTCCCCTATGCGTCCCATCTACGCAGGGGTTCCGGCGAGGGGAGGTGGGAGGTTGTTTTGCTACCCAGAAGCAGCACACAAGCGAGCGGCAGCGGCGATACAGTGAACTGTAGCGACGAGCGACGACGACAGAGGACGTTGGCGGCAGTGTTTTAAATTTTTTTCGCTTGTCGCTGTCACCCAGTGCACTCCCCTTTTGTACCTTTTGAGGTACGTTTTCGGCGTCGCTTGTCGCCGTCACTGCATGTGGTCACCCCTTCATCTTAAGAAACTCGCCGCTAACGCGAGCACATGCGTTAAGTGCTAATCACGCTGTTATTTAAAACCCTATCTGTGATAGCCATTGAATGCCAGAAAGTGGCATCCCCAAAAAACAAAAAAAGCATACCGAAAACAGAACTAACAATCACTTCCGAGCCGAGAAGCCTAATCCATAGCCCTTTGTACCAGCCACTTGCTGCCAATCCGATTCGCTCACTACCCACAATTCCCATGTCGGCGTGCGATCGCAGCGACATTTTCCGCTCAGGCAATATTGAGAAACTCTATGATTACTACATTTCTTATGTAATATACAAAGTCTTATTATACAAAGTATTATACAAAGTATTATACAAAGTCATATTAAGTCATATTCCTTGCTTGGACTATAAGATAACTATCTGATAACAGTATAGGCATGTGTATTTGCGCGTCCATTTTAGTAAGCATCTGGCAAAGGGGAAAAAACCCAAACAAAAACCAAAAAAATTCCCATTGGAAAAAAGGGTTGGCATAGTGGTTCCAAAAAGGCATATTAACCCTGTTATTTAGCTAGCCGGTCATCGTGTTTATTTTTAATATGTTTGTTGCCATGGCTTTCTCAGAAATGAACCAACAGACTCAACCAGTGAATTTATCAAAACTAGGAAGTATATTACCTAAAAAATGATCTGCCGATATGACTGGACAATTTTAGCAGTTGTAATTAATGCATCAAACTACATTTTGCACCCTAGTCATGCCCGTGAAGTTTAAAAGGGTTTTCCCCCAGCGCAAGAAATGCTGTGTTGGGTGCTAACTCCAACTGCACACAGTTCCCTTTATGCACTTTGGGGAAACATTAAACCACTTCAGCAGTACACCAGGGCGGGCGGCCTTATTTTATTTCGATGTGTTTCATTCTCTTGCATTGAGCCTTTAGCCCTTTTGATGTAGCTTACTAAATTACAAGCTTTCTTGTGCGCATGGTACACATAAAAAGCGTGACATAATTTTGTGGCCCTTGTCGATGTTGCAATTAATGGAGCGTATGATTTTAGAATCACGTACCGGTACACACTTTACAGAGCATGAAGGTGAAGCGCCGCTGGAAAAGAGGTCGGGCAAAATAGAATGACAGGACCTCACTACCAGCACCATGGACACCACGACCATGGGTGCTGTATTTAAGGTGTGTTCTAGCTAGCCCGGGAATTTTTGTTAAACAGTCCTTAAGCCGCACCGAAAAATTTTTCTCACTCTTGATCACCAGCCAGGCAGGCTGCCAGCAAGTCGACAAATCAAAAGGATGAGCTTTTAAAAGACACGCTCATATTTGGTTTTGGGGCATGGTGATATAGCTGCACCTTGCAGGCACAGTATGAAAATTAAGAAGGATAACCGGTAGTTGGAAAAGAGCATGCTTAACTGCGTATCTCAATATTCCTACATTTGAAAAAATCTTGCCTTAAAAAAAAAATTTTAAAATTTGGTCATTTACAAAGCTGCAGTTGATTATGAAAACCTCTGGCTGCAACATTTTCTATTTGTTTGCTTTTCCAAGTAAATAAACTATTAAGCAATCGGACACCTGTAGCCTTTTAAAACGTTTGGTACAGCGAGAAAAAGGGTCGCAGTATTTCTTTTAAAAAACATTGCCTCGAGGCTGCGAAAATGCTACTGAATAATTCTATTTTGTACTCCAATTTAAATTATTTTCAACTTTTTTGGGGTCCTTCAACGTATTCCTCAATACATTAGGTGTTTTTTTTAAAATTTTTTTTTTGGGCCATCAAGAGAAAATACAAGTTTTTTTGCATTCTTTGGGTTTTTTGTTTTTTTAGTGCCGCAGCGCTTGTCCAACAGCGAGCAATGGTTTATTTACTGAGAAATAAACAATTTGAAGGGGTCAGGAAGGGACTTTAAAAAATTGTGCGGTGTGGGTACTTATACCCATAAAACTATGAGAAACAAATATTGCATACCCGTCTCGTTGCCTGATATCGGAAATAAAGAAAAAAAATGAGGTTTTCTTTTCATCGAGGCTTGCTTTTTAACACATGAAGTGACGCCTTGGTAAGGAGCGAATCACAGTTCCCTCTCGTCTGCACAACGTGTCGGCAAGAGCGGGCTCGCAAAGGTTCAGATAAAGCTACAACATCGGCACCTTGGTGAAACTCACACTGAAACTGAACGGGAGATGTCTCACCTCTGATACGACTGATCAACATTGTTGAAGTTTGAGTCAAAAACGCGAGCGCTGGCGCAGGGAAAAGTAGCCACGTAAAAATAAAGAAAACATGGGTATTTGTAAACGGTTTTCGGTGTTCCACACGAGTCCAAACAGCCTATGTCTGCCTCACGTAGCCCGTAATGGGAGCGGCGGGTGAACATAAAACCTCTCACCTGACCAGATAAAAGACCGAAAGATTAAAATGAAAATACACTTCACAGACACGTTTATTGAAGGAACCATTCCCCTATGCCTTCTTTGGCGTTGTAGACTGCCGGCATTTCTTTCTGTATTTCCTAACGAGCCCCACATTTCCAAACCCTATATATATATATATATTATATATATATATATATATATATATATATATATATAAATATATATATATATATATTTGAAGGGTTGGCAGTCAAGAAAACCTCAGAAAGGAAAGGGGGAATGCGGTAGGTCATAGACAAGATGAAAAAATTTTTTTTGTCAGAAAGAAAGTGCTGAAAAGATGCCCCCCGGGTGGGATCCAACCCACGATCTGCTACCGGCGGGGCTGTTTCGCCAACACTTTATTGGGTATTTATGTTAAGTTATTTTTTGTTTCCTGCACTTGGGGGTGGTAGCCAGCGGGACTCGGAAACTCGGGGGAAAGGAGACCTTCTTTTAACCCCCGGGCCGCGAGTCGAGTATCTACGGCTTGTCGAGAGTGGTCGACCAGCGTTGAACCCTCTTAAGCTACCTTTGGCACCAAGACTGCCAGAACAGAGGCCCTCGCTATGCATGTAGCGAATCAGAAATGGGAAATGAGGGGAAATGGGAAATCGTACCTGGGGAAAAAAAACCCCTGTATGGTTTTGGCCAAAGGGGGAGTTGTGTTTTCACTTCTCCCGTTTTTGCCTCTGACCACATCAGTGAGAACGTAAAGCTTCACTTTAAGGTATGTAACCACCTTTTTCAAATTTTTTCCTAAATTACCGATAAAGGTTTATTTTACATGGACCTTACAAAGGATCGTTTTTTAGGATATTCAAAAGCTATAAATAGTAAGAATAGTATTATTGATGCTTGTTTGGGGACAAGAAATCCCGTCTTTCTTTTTTTTCCTGAAATATGCAGTTGAATGGTAACTAGGAATAAGCACACTTAAACAAAAGTGTCATGAGAAGTCACCTTCCATACGTACTAGAACCGGTATTTACAGAGAAAACACGAGCATGTATCGGTGCAGCCGCGGGCTGACAAAAAGCAAAAATGAATAGTAGGTGGTAATGCGCTTTGAATTGATTTGGAGAGACAGAGACCAAAATATTTGATTATAAACAGTCAAACAAATGCCATCACCATTAAAACAAAGGTATCGAAATATTATTTTCATGCGTCCTTTTTCGGAGTCATACAGATAAAGGAAAGCATGCTTCGCTCTCGCTTTCCCACGCAGAAGCGTGTGCAATTGAAATGTGATAAGCACAAAATGCTACCCCTTGAGCCGAATGCCCTATGATGTCATCATTGCCGCTTGAAACAAAAAAAAAAAAGACAAGGTTGTATGAAGGGGTTCGACGCGCACGCACCCATTTCCCCGGTCTCGGCCCTAGCCGTCCGAGGGCAGCGATGCATTTTACCACGCGCTCGCGTGTTGCTGCTTATTTTTTCCCCCTTTGTGGTCCTCATGGACAGCAGAAAGCCTGCCGCAACTTAAACGAAGCGAGAATACACCAACAGAACTGCCCACGAAAAAACTCAGAAAATTCGTTGGGGTAGTATAGAATGGACTTCAAAGCACGTGAACAGTGGCTCTAATTGTTCGGAAGAGGCTTAAGACAATTAGAGAACGCAAGCGGAAAGGTAATGGTGATTTATTGAGTGATTGATGGGATTTCATGAAAAAAGTAAGGTGCTCTGGTGGTGAAAATTGGAGAAAGGGAGAATAATAAAGGGTGGGAACAAGAGCGTATGGGTTATTCAAAAGGAATACTCCGTTCTTGTAATCTGCACTTCAATTCTTAAAACACACTCCGAGGCACTATATCTGTAGAATAATTTGTGCCAATTTATTTAAAGTACATTGAACGGCACTGTAAGCATTGTCCATTTCTGCATTTCCACTTTCCTATCTTCCAGAACGCAAACCGAAGAAGGGCCAGCAGTTGAAGGACCGAATTACATTAAAGAGACGATTTTCCAAGAAAAGGGCTATAATTATTGAAGCAGCGCTTTGGCGCTGCCAAACCTCTGTAGGCGTTTTAGAAGTCGGGAGTACGTGGGAAGCGAGCACTTGATGACGACCCCCAGGGAAAGAGGGGGAGGGCCCCAATAGGTATAATGGATAGGGCCATGGTGCGCCTAACAAAAACGATTTTTAGGCATAACATCCCAAAGCGGAAAGAGTCCGTTTATGGCGATTAAAAACTTTTTTTTTCCCAAAGGGCCAAAAAAAAAATAGTTCAATTTTACATTCCATGACGGAGGAGTTCCGTCGGATGCGTGGCTTCGGCGGAGTCAAGGAGACAGACTCTTGAAGCCCTAAAATAACTTGAGATTTAAATTCCGAAAGGAGAGGTTTTGTAGCGTTTATACTGGCACACAAAGAGTAAAATTTTTTATTTTTTTATTTATTTATTTATTTTTTTATTTATTTATTATTTATTTATTTATTTATTACATGAGGGGTGGTCATTTTATACAGGGTTTCATCGATGTCCTTTTTGACAATAATAAGGCTTGGAGCGGCGTACGACGTCGGGCGGAAGGTCATACCAATACTTCGCTGTCTGAACAAAGTATGACCGAAGCTGAGCTGTTGTACGGGATGCGCCGAGTAAACTATGTTGTGGTGGTTTGTGCGGGAATAGTTTTTACATCATTTTTAAGGATCTGATACTCATTAGGGTAGTTAATATGACCATAAATCACGCATTCATCAGCGAATAAACGGATTTGGGAAGATTTTATTTGGGAGGTAGGGTTACATAAATTAAAAATAGAAGGGGACCGACACCGTACCCTGAGGTACGCTTGGGAAAAATTTTACGCCTGGTAGATGGTATTTGGTTGAGTAAACGAACTGTTCTCGGTTGGACAAAAACATTTATCCGTTTTAGAACTGTTGCGTCTATGTTTTAAAAAGGGAAAGTTTTAAGAAAGGCGTTAATGGGTTCCCTTTTGAACGTTTTTTCAAAATTTAGGAAAAAAGACATCTACAGGAATATTGTTGTTGATACTTGATCTGACGTCTTTAATAAAGAGCGCTAGTTGTGTGTCAGAGGAGAGGCCTTTTTGAAATCCCTGCTGACTGGGATGCAAAAAGTTTACAGAATATGAAATTTGATTGTTTGAGAATAAATTGGTTCCATTCTTTTACAGCACACGCATGTTAGGGATATCGGGCAGTAGTTTCAATTTGGGGATGACGGAACTTTCTTGAGTATTGGGGTGATGTTGACAACCTTCCAGACCGGTGGCACCACTCCAGATGACAGTGATTGTTGGAAGATGTGCGAAATATGACAGCAGAGAGATGTTTTTTTGGGGTTTTTAAAACTTTAGAATTTATACAGTCAATACCAGCTGATGACGTCGCTTTTGAGGAATAACTTGAAGGAAACCATTTGTTCGAAAAAGACACTGGGCATAGCATTGTAATCGAGGGACCGGGACACTTGGAAATACATCTTACGTTCATCGGTAAACACTGAGCAAAACGTAAAGTTCAGTGTTTCGACAACCTTTATCTCCGGAATTGGAATGATTTGTTGATCTAATAACGAATAGTTTTAGCATCGGCTGGGTTTATGCTGTTCCAAAATTTTTGGGGGTTTTTGCGTAGCATATCTGGTAGTGTGGACGAAAAAGAACGTCCGCTTATCGTCCGAGATCAGGGATGTGGAAAGTAATTCACTCTCACAATATTTTCCGTTAGCGTGATTGGAATTTGATTTTTTTCTGACTGAAATTTTCTTTTCGTTTTGTTGCTAAGCCGTTTTAAAGTATTATTGTACCATGGCGAAGTAGGCCTTTTTCTAATGGTAAATTTTGGACATGTACATGTTTAGTAATTGCTGCATTTGGTTTTTGGGAAAAGCTCCCAGTTTTCATCAACAGAACGTTTTGAAAATCCACGAGGAACCTATCGTAAAAAGAATAGTTCATGATTCATACCTCGATAATCTGCTTTGTCGTATAGGGTTGTCGTTTCTTTTGTTTTTAGGGGGGGGTTTGGGGAATTGGCATTGGAAAGTGGCATGAATGACAGGGATGATTTTCAGGCTGCTCGTACTAGAAATGGGAAGAAACTTTATCTGGTTTTGGGGTTTTTAAAATAAAAATAGTAAGCTTGAAGAATTAGAGTCGTACGTGTAGGGAAGCTAATCATTTGAGATAAATTGACAGTTTTAAAGGGAAGTATCAATGAGGTCATTTGAGTGTTCTGTTTCGACATCGTTAATGCTAGGTTATACCAAGTTATCGCGGGAAAGTTAATATAACGAAGAAGGAAACGAGGGGCGTTATACGAGGCTGAAGTTAATAGTTGATGAGCATCATGAAGCTCTCCAACGAAAGAGGTATTGGAATCAAGGGGCCAGTAGCGGACGCCAATGGTAACGGGTGGAACGGCAGCTTTGCAGTGAATAAAGATTACTTCAAGACTCGAAGGAATTTGGACAGCGCAGCCAAATTTCGAACTGATAAGCGCCGATTAAAAATCCCCCCCCCCCCCCCCCCCCCCGCCCCCCCCCCCCCCCTTTGCTTTTTTAGGCGATCGCACGAAAATATCGAAATCATTGAGCAGGCGAAGCAATTCAGAGTCCAAGATAGATGCGTTCAGCCACGTTTCGGTTAGCACGACTGAGTTACAGTCGCTTGCTTGAAGTAGGCTATGCAATACATCGTGTTTGGGAGTAGGTTAAAGGCAACTGAATGAAAGGCAACTGTACGTAATACTACAAAAGATGGATGGGAATGAACGAAAGGATTCAGGAATGGATAAACGAATAAATGAATGAATATTTTTTTTTCAAATAACAAAGTCCACCACCCAAAGGGTGTAGCTTTTTCAAAAGTGCATGCTACGAGAGTTCAGAGCACGTATATTTAAAAAAAAAAAAATACACTAAGAAAGAAACAATTTTAGGGTAATGTTTTACACGAATGTCCCAAGAAACTTACTACCCCGGCCGATGATACCCTCTTCCTCAATGTCGATGATCCTCACCTTCAAATGCTTGTTCTCTTGCGCTGACCTGTTCGATGAGAAATATAAAAATATGGGAACTCGAAACCACGTTGGAGGCTACACCGACGCGGGTTTTCAATGGCAATTCTCGTTGATTTCTTTGTTTTTGGCTGATGTTTTCTATACTGAATCGACCTTTTTGCGCTGTAACGTTCTACGAGCGAGTTCTACGAGCGAGTTCGCAGAATGTGTGCAAACTGACACTGACACGCTAGCGAGTTCTTGTTGGCGTGCTGTTGCCATAAGCCCCCACTCCTGGCGAGCCATTCGCACAGTCCCGAATCAACGACCCTTGGCCTGGTGCGAACACGCTTTTTACGACACATTTATGAGCCAGGAAAGCTCTAAAGATGGGGAATTCCCATCGTATTTGAGGGTCTGCAGTGACGCGCAGGGCGTTCATCCACTGAGTACGGCTCTGCTAGTTATTGCTACGATATCGAGTCGTGCTGGTAGGCTTGCATGGCGCATTTAACAACCGACAACGTGGCAGATGCGCGGTATGGCGATTACTGTGATATCGAGAATGCCCTTCCACCCATTACTTCGGATGCCAAGCATGTTGCTACGCAGAACCGAAACCGAAACTTCTTGAAATTCTAACCTTGGACATAGTTCAATCACGTAGCATCTTTAACTGACGTCACTGCTGGGTTTTTGGGGGCCGCCGCACACCGCGCGTGGTGGTTTTTTTTCTTTCAGGGTTTTTTAAATAAAAAACCGCCTTATTACCTCCTTATCAATATGTACAAATAAACGGCGTCAAATCTGAGTCACTAAATGTTTCCTCAGGGGTACCGCAAGGTTCAGTTTTAGGGCCGATACTATTCTTAACTTACATCAATGACATTTCATGCGGCACGATAGAAGAACTTCAGTGCGACTTTTTGCAGACGACTGCCTAATCTATAAAGAAATACACAGTGAAGCGGATCAAAAAGCGCCTAATGATGCTCTCAGTAATTGGTGCACCGAATCTAAAAAGGAAAGAAATCAATTGAATGATTGAATTGATTTAAAGATTGATTGATTGATTTATTGATTTATTGATTTATTTATTATTGATTGATTGAATTTGATTGATTGATTGATGATTGATTGATTTATTTATTGATTGATTGATTGATTTGATTGTGGGGTTTAACGCGCCGACGCAACGCAGGCGATGAGGCGCGCCGTAGTGGCGGGCTCCGGAATAATTTTGACCACCTTGAGATCTTTATCGTGCGCTGAAATCTCCTTACACACGGGGTTCTTGCTTTTCGCCTCCATCAGAAAAGCGACCGCCCCGGCCGGGAATCAAACCCGCGACCTCGTTCTCAGCAGCGCAACGCCTTAGCCACTGAGCCACCCCGGCGGGTGGAAATAAATCAAACTAAATAGTCGCTTTGCGCGTCACAAACAAAAGTAAACGTGCCTTCCATTCGATTATACTATATGCTCCACCCGCCTGCCCACCGTCAATAAAACAAAATATTTAGGTGTTACAATACCCAGTAATCTAAATTGGGGGGCCCATTTGGAAAACATTTGTACGGTGGCGGAGAGGAAACTATGGTACTTGCGAAGAAAATTAAGACTTGCTTCGGCTCCCATTAAGCTAGCAGCATATCTTAAAGGGATATGCGGCCAACATTAGAACAAGCCAGCGTTGTATGGGATCCCTCCCAAATCGACCTTATTAATATGCTGGGAAAAAGTACAAAAGGGGAGCTCCAGGTTTATTCTTTCAAAGTACTCTTCGACCGAGTCAGTAACAGAAAACGCTCTCTTCAACTCCCCACTTTAAAGGGGAACGTCGGCAATTGGAAAGGATGAAGTTCTTAATTTCATTGTCAAAAAATAGATTAAACATTCACACAACAAAATACTTAACGCCACGCCACGGAAGAAACCAGACAGGTTAAACGATTACACATACAAAGTGCCGCAACAGCGTGTCAATGTCTATGCGGATTCGTTTTTTCCTAAAACAATTCGTCAGTGGAATGCTTTGCAATACCACTGGTTCATTTGGGGTTCAGTGGAAAAAATTTTAGGAAGGGCTCACAGATTTTTGCTGTAAGCATGGTAAGTATTTTGATTTTTTGTCATTTGTTTGTACGGTGACTACGACTGCACTGTTTTCCTTTAGCCTCAATCCGGTGTTTCCAATGTATGCTATGTAACATCCCCAGGGTTTATGTGTTGCTGTTTAAATCGCTGTATGTTTTAATGTATTGCTGTTTTAAAGTTTTTAGTATGTCCACCCTTGTAACAGCCGGAAGGCTAACAGTATTCAGAAAATAAATAAAAGGGGGAAAAAATGTGTTTATTTGAGCTAGTCAAACAGTGGAAGCAAAAACAGGGCCTTGACAAATTCAATTCCGTGTCCCTTTAAGCCCCGTCTTACCTTTGATCGTTTCGTTCGTGGCCGCTTGTACAACTGCTTGAATGATGGCTGTCATGACGAACGCTTGCGGGGGCGTCGTAGATTTACTCGGGTCTTCGTTTTCTGATTCGGTGCAAATGCGATTCCTTCGCAGCCTTTGGACTTATTCGCGCTATCTTCACCTGGTTTACGTTTTGAAAATGATCTGTTTCGTGTAACAGGTGGCATCGTAGCTTACAGGGGTTGTTTCCTATGTTACGACGTTGTTACTAGGCCATAATTCTGAAGTGTCACTGATCCAGAGATGTGGGTTTGCTCAATGCCAGAACAAACTAGAGTTCAATTAACTCATTCGTTTAATAAAAAGCCTGTGGCTGCCTCTAACATGGCCGTCGGAAACAGTCGCTCTTTCCTTCCCGAAGCGGCGGTGCGCAGATCATGTACACTGCTCGTATCGCAGCCGGTATGAATCGGTGTCCCTATCCAGGGAAACTAAAGCAAACGCGCTCGGCTGTGTCTGCATGCAATATCATTAATGGCGTTCAGGCTAAACCACCTCACGCTCATTCAACGTACCGCTGCGTTTTGATAGCTGCGCTTCTACATTCGTGCTGAGCCCCGGAGCTTCACTGCGAAAGTCCACATAACCAAGTACAGCAGGAAGAGGCGCAGCCTCTTCAAGTCTGTTTGAACAAATGTGCAATTTAACTCGATAACCAGCTTTGGATTTCCGGCGTAATGCTGCATTTTCGAGCATCAAATCTCTCACAGTTAGAAAACTCGAAGTAATATTTAAACTAACAATAAAATAAATTGTGCTTGTATGTCTTGGATAATTAAGTTTTAATAAGCAGTGTTACTTTTTCTAGGTTTTATCAAAAAGAAATTTGCAAATTTTCATTGAAATTTGGAGCATGAAACTTTGGTCTTAATATTTGCAAATTTGTGTCACATAATGTTTAAAATTCCGTTTTTTTTATTCTTTTTGATTGGAAGTCTCTCCCAAATGGGGAAATTTTAAGTTATTTTCTCAATCGTCTTGACGTGGATATTCCATTGTTTAAAACAACGTAGTTGTGATAGTTAGAATAAGGCGTTAATCAAGGTGTGCTGTTTTGCAAAGGCAGCTGACGATCGTGGATGTTTGGCTGTTCCTTTGGCCGGGGGGCAATATTTCGTCTTTTTCTAAGAACGATTCACCCGCTTCGAAGCGCGTAACTTCTGTGGGATTGATGGTGACGTAAATAACACGAAATAATTACTTGGTCAGGTGGCTAAAGAAGGCGCCGTCGCGCGTAAAAGAATGCGCACGCTTATTAAACAGCAAATGCACCTACAACGGCGGACAATTCCCTGCTCATCCAAGCACAAGGAAGCGCAAAATCTATGTGCTTTCGGATCCTCGTAGCTCGAGGTAAGTGCGCGGAAAATCGGCGTACTCCGGCGCAGGCCGTATACAGGAATGTACGCGCTTGTGCTTCCGAAAACAGCGCAGTCCAGATATTCGTGCCCTGTACAGGCACCACGGGCGACGAAACTGGTTCCACCCACGCATACGAATGACCTGGCTCGCCGACCATGTTCGTAGCGATAGCGCGGCTCGATGCATTGCCTACGCGTTTCTGTTCGCGCAGACGTAAACGCTGTTGTGGTTGGTTCTTGACGCGATCCATAGAATTTCACGCGTGTAAGTGCGAAGGGTACTTCAAAAATAGACCATACAGATACGCCCGTCGTACTCTGTTACACCGTGTGTTAAAAAAATTTCAAGAAAAAAGAACACAACGCAACACCCTTACAACGTGTCAATTGCTATTAGCTCGCAAGCGTTCTGTAGAATGTGCATAACTAAAAAGACACAAAAAATGCGCGCAAATTCACCCTGGGAACCTAATTGCAATGCAAAGCTGTAAACGACACCCACAACAATTTCTCATGCGATGTTACTTTCATTCCCACACGTGGCACAACTAAGGGTGAAACAAGAGACAAGGGAAATGTACTTAACCACACCCTTTGTTACTTCACAACGACATTCACGACTGCTTTATGAGCCGTGTGATACACATTGATATTTTCAGGCCTCACTGTAGAAACATTCTTCACTAATGATAAATCAATGCATGATCCATGAATGGTGGTTGGTTGAGTTGTACTGGTGAAGGACATGACTGAAAAATGTTCCATTAGTAATTGTATGAACCACTTGTTTTGCGTTTTTGACGTATCCACAATACAGTCCCCGACAAGGAACTCCGGGTGGTGTGATCTGTGGCCACTGAGAAGAATTGCGTTCGCATGAAACATTCCATGTCCGATTTGGGGGTACTCGGTGAGATGTATACCGTGAAAATTAGGATTCCTCCGCCGGTATTAACGGAACACAAAACCCCGCAGTCGACTTTTATTATTCGCATTATTCGCAAACGCCGTTATCATACGTTATGTGGTTTGCACTTTACAAAAGGGCTTCGAAGGAGCGCATTTCGTGGACCGGCCGGTGTGCTCGTTGAGTACACCGTCGGTCTCCTTGTCTTCTCGGTGGGCGCAGCTGAGAGAAACGGGCTCTTACTCCGTTTCTCTGTTCGGGACTAATTTAGTTTCCCAGTGGGGCCAGTAATTTGGTTTATTTTACCTGGTTGGGAGTTTTCTGAGGCGTACGCCACGACGAAACGGTTGGCAGGTATATATGTGGAAAGCTTGGCTTGAAAACCGGCGGGCGCAGAAATAGCGCGCGGTGACCTGGTAGCCTACAGCCCCACTCGAGGCAGGGCCGCTGCAACAAATGTATTGTTTCTGAAAGAAGAAGCCGTGGCGATTGCGTTGTGGGGGTTCTAGGCAGTAGTGTAAATAGGCAAAGACTGGGCAAAAACCTAGCAAAAGGAAACAATTGCATGCTCTCATCTCACTAGAATAGCTTAGGCATCTTGACAACCTTCCTGTGTCACACATTCACTGAACGTGATGGTACAGTAAAAGCTCGTTCAATTCTAACTCGAAGAGGACCATAAAATTGTTCCAATTAGGCGAAGTTCGAATTAGCGGGTGGACGCTATAATGAATGTCCAATATGTCACAGTGCGCAGGCAGAATACAAAAAAGCTACCTCTGGAATTTTCATCGCGAACTAGGCGCTTGCACACGTTTGAGGCAGATGACTTCTAAAATAATGACGCTAGTTATGCCGCGAAACGCGCTTATTTACATGGCAACGTCGAGAAAATCTAGACTAAAAGCAAACGTCGTCTGCGGAAGCGAATTAAGCTGCTGCAGCAGCGTAGCGCGCGCGCTTTGTTGCTGTTTTTTTGTCACTTCTTTTGCATCTCTAGTAAATTTGGTTTGGATTGGATGTGCAAGACAATGTAATCCCGAAGGCCCGACTCCTTCTGCGACTAGCGATGGAAACCAGTGAACCCAAGTTCGAATTAACCGTTCTGGATGCCGACGAGTTCGAATAATCCGGAGTTTCCCCCCATTGAAATATGCAGGGCTGTGCGGGACCAGGGCGCCAGTTAGAATTAACGGTAAGTTCGAAACAACGGAGGCGGAATTAACGTGCTTTTACTGTATTTTGTTGCCTGGAGCTTAGCAAAGCGAGCAACCGGATTGCGAAAGCACTCTTCTTTCGTACAGTTTATATTGTTTCTGTAATCGGGCCGTCGCTCGAAAACATTCCCTTATCTAACTATATGTATGGGATTCTCAGCGACTGATGCGTAGAAACGTGGCATTTGTAGTGGTCGGAGGCAACGTTTAGGGACCAGCTACATGAGTGGCGAAAGTTATGTGAATATTCGCAGCCTCCTCAAAAAGTTTGTTTCAAATAATGCTTCCTTCTCTGGAAAAAAAAGTTATGTTTCCTGGATAAAGTAGCAGCTCTACCACGCTAAAAACGGCACGGTTGGAGCGGCCTTAGGAAATTCAAGCCTCGTGTCAACCTATACAATTGGGCGAACAATCTCCGGTTGCTTGGTTGTCAGTATGCGACGCGTCGTCTTTGCCAGAGCCCGCCAGAGGTGAAAAATAGGCATACTTCTTAAGTTCCGTTGTGATAATGGTTGCTCCGTCTTGTGCCAGGGCTAGTGAAATAGCTATTTCTAGTGCTTCTTCTGCTGTGGCTGGTTTAAGGGTGGCACCGATCAGGGCGTATTTCTTCGTTGTTAGCACCGCTTTCGATGGTATGCGTCTGCGTCCGTGCAGGCAACGCTGCGGAGGGACTCTCAATTTTTTTAATGCTTTCGCCCTTGCCTCGCGTCTTCCTTCTGGATAGTCGGGATGCATGCTTCTAGATAACGGGAAGTACTTGATGCAGCTTTGCTATTCGGGCGTATGTTTACCTCGGGGTGGGAGGAGGGCACGACTTTATTGCTTGGCCAATTCTACTTGATTTGTTGAAGAATTTTTTCACCTTTAGAGGTGTGTGCACGGCCAGCCGTTTTGTTAAACAGGTGGCCTTCTTTAAGCTCTTCGCGCGTACTATAGTGCCCCATTCACAAGAGTCTGTCGGGTTTGCCTCCCGGTAATCGGGAGGCCGATGGCTTGCTTCGTGGCTTTTCTGAGGGTTACGTTGATTTGTGTGGTATGTCTTTTCCTTAGTACTATATATGGCAGAGGGTACGTACGTCACCTTTCAGAGGACACATGGTTGGACGTTGCGGAATGTGTGGCTCGCCTTGACGCCATGATATCTGTTCGTTATTCTTCTAATCACGCGCAGCACCTGCACCAATGTCTTTGTGAGCCGTTGCATCATCTGGGCGTTTTTAGCGTCTTATTGAACCAGGAGGCCTAATATCCCTATCCATTTCAATGTTTTGATGACCTGTTCCTATAGGCTGACTTGTACATCGGTGTCTTCATTCTTTGCGCGGCACCGCCGTGCTACACCCGGCTCTCAGTTTTGGTTGAGCACGAAAGTCCGCATTCCTTTGCGTTATGGTTCACGCAATTCTTAGAGGTTTTAGGGTCTCTTGCACACTCTTGAGCAAATCCGTTTTCGTCCAGATACCACGTCGTCTGCAGAGAGTGAATGAAATAGGTTGCGTTTACTCCCCTGGCATCCAGGGAGATGCAGAAGAGCAATGTTGAACAGCAGTTGCGAGATGACTTTGCCTTCGGGAGTTCTTCCTCGACATCCGAATTTGACGGGATCATAATTGGCAGCTCCTGCCTTGATTGTGGCTTTGTGGCTGGATAAAAAGTCAACGATATAATTGTATGTTCCTTCCCCACACCAGGCGTTGTTGAGGTTCCGGAGTATTGCCTCGTGTGCTACGTTGTCAAAGGCTCCCTTCAGGCCCAGTGTGAGGATAGCCCTCGGGGCGGGATGTTAGGCAGGGATGAAAATATCCTGTTTCAGTTGAATGAGCACAACTTCGGAAGCGAGTTGTATAACGCGAAACACAATTTGCGGCATTTGTTGATTCTCATGCCGAGATTGGAGGCATCTGAGTGGTATTCTTTCGATAAATTTGCATACGGACGACGTGAGTGAAAGCGGCCGTAAATTTTCGATGTGGAGGGATTTGCCAGGTTTGGTAATGAAGGGAATTTCACCGGTCTTTTGCGACATTGGTATTGTCCCCATAGACGAGATTTGGTTAAGGTGCTCCACCGCACCTTCAAACGCTCGGTAACCCATGTTTTCTATAAGTTCAGAGTGGCCCCGTATGGCCCTAAGGCGCTTCTTTTCCTACTTGCGGCGATGGCAGCTTTGAGCTCGTGCAGTTGCATTGGTGTGCCAGTTCGGTATCGTGATGTCCTGTGTAGAATGGGAGGTCAAAATTGTGCTGGCTTTGAATATATGTGTTTTTTCAAACTTATAAAAGTCCATTTTGTTCCCCTCTTAATCATGCGAATCATGTTGTCATTATGTTCTCCTTTACTTTGTAGTGGGTAAATAAGCCGCCGCAGGTACTTCCAGGACCTTACTTTGTACTGTGGGCCTCAACGCCAATTGCATAGGTTGGGACACTTTTCTTTGCGTACTGTCGTCGCATACTCGCGTGTTTGTTTGTTTACTTTGGGAATTAGTGAGTCCTGGTTGTGATTTTCATAAATGCCTGGTTTTGCGGAATTGGTACCAGTTTGTGATGTGATCCGTTGACCCGACATAGGCCCGACATAGATCCTTGGCCTTCATGCGAAGGTACATGACATCTTGTCTGAGTGGAGGTTAACCTTGGCGTTCGTCCACGATACCTCTACTGACCAGGCGAATAATCAGATATCAGGGCTAGTATCACTGGACATGTTGGTGCCAGGTCTGGGCGGTATTTATCGGTCATTCTGCAGAGTGCGGAGGTTATGGTTGATGATGTTGGCTATATGTTTTTTTTATAATGGTGTTTCGTTAATATCCCCAAATTTGGTTGGGCGTTTAAATCGCCAATAATACGTGCGGGTTCGCTTACCGCAAGCGCCAAGACTACTTGAACAGTTTCTCCAAATTTTCGTTGCCTGCGCAAGAGACCAAACTCATATTTACGGTGAACAGATTTTTTCGCTTCTGGAACAAGACAGTACTTGGTCAAGAGTGTGCTCGGACACTTTCATAGATGTTCTCACAGACTGTCGAGAGTGCTCGGACACTCGAGTGCGCTCCGAGAGTGAGACCTAATGTGAGGCTCGGAGAGCACCAAGCGGCTGTGAACGCGCACATGGGTGCTGGCCACCCGGTGATCGTTGCCGCTGTTGCATAGGTTGCACCAGATTTCTTGCAGACGCGCACCTTGTACAGGTTTTCCTCGCACAGAGACAGAGAAACTCTTGAGGTCATTACTATAGGCAGAGAAGGGGAAGGATTCGCCAGAACCCGTTTCTTGGAGATTTGGTTTCCCCATGCACGTGTAGGTTTATTTCACGCCGTATGATATGGGCCAGCACTCTTGCGTGACTTAGGGATAGGAGCAAGCGGGAGGCGTGCAAAACTGTTTTGTTTAATATTCACACTTTTCACGCTTCATGTGCGAATAGACGTTTTTTCTGTTTTGCGGCATAAACTAAGTTCAAGATCAAGCTTACGTTGCCTCTCTTTAGCTTTGTCCCTGTGCTAGTGCCCGAACTACAATGAAATATTGAGTTAGTTACCAACTCTCCCAACTTAGCGCTTTAGTTGTTCTTGCAGACTCTCTGCCGAGTTAGGTGTAGTGTCGCCGAAATGCTGTTTCTAACTGCCGGAGCTGTAGATTCTCCTCGTAGATTCACGAGGGTAATGTATCCGGGGTGTCATATTTCATAGTTCAAGCAGCTTTGCGGCAGCTTCTGTGGTTAGGTACGGGAAGTTATATTGCAGCTTCGTTGGCAACTCATAATTCATTTAACAACATTACAATACACATAAAAATAACAAGATAATATCACTGTTTTGTGCTGGGCACACATGCCATTTTGTTGGTTTTGTAACAACTTAATGAAAAGCACTGCCTTGCTAATGGATATTTTACAGGCCTTAGTACAAAACTGCTGACATAGAGGTTATAGGGATTGCTTCTAAAACAACAGAAAATCCAGAAATGGCGTCCTTGAGATTGTAATAAAAGGTCACTGTTTCCGGTGCAAATTTGTCTAAAATAGGAATAATTGTTTTGCGTTGCATTCACATGACGACTTTCAGACCGTTATTTTTTATGACACTGTAGTACCATAATGCCACCAACGTTTTTCTAGATCACTGAAAAGCACCTACAAGTTACAAATGACGCCTTGCTCTACTGCAAAGCGAAATATAATTTGCATTCCCGTCGAGTTTCTGGTAATCAGTGAAATACATTTATTTCTATCCGTGGAATCGCTCTAGTATTGTTCCTTTCAGGCTTTCATTTTGTGGTGTAGCCGAGTACTACGTGGTTGAACGAGTTCTTCTGCCTCCTTGGAACTTCGTAGGAATAATGATTTCGCTTGCGCGGCGCCTGGCTCCTTCAGAGTCATCCTGAAAAAAAAATCAAAATATTTTATGGTGTATAACAACTCGCAGACGTTTGGAAGGGCAGAATTTCTGTACAGAGCTAGTTTAATAAATGTTTAGAGTTTTCATTCAGTACATAATTCAAAACATACGCACATGTATTTTAAGATGTTTAGGGCTAGTATTCTAATCAGTGTTGTTTTTAGACTACAGTTTCACTACTCCAGCAAACCATGTGGTAAAAACTTGCTCTAAAGTCTATATGCTGTCACACACCTAAGAGAAACTTTCCAATCTCAAGGCCTGTCTCGTACT
Source organism: Haemaphysalis longicornis (assembly GCA_013339765.2). NCBI lineage: Eukaryota > Metazoa > Arthropoda > Arachnida > Ixodida > Ixodidae > Haemaphysalis > Haemaphysalis longicornis. The sequence goes on along the minus strand of CM023452.1, from coordinate 103,385,457 downwards.
GAGTGCCGCCGATACAGTGCAAGAGCAGTTAAAATCGTGTATTAAGTTTATGGGAATGTCAGATACAATATTTAGCACGAAATAGTTGATGTACCCAAAACCTGGGACCATCGTTCCCAAGAATATTAGAGGTAGCGCCAATTTCACAGATTTCCTACTTTGAATTAGGCGGATATAATGTTGGAGATAATCTTTTTATTGTGATAATATGCCCTTTGGCATAACGTAGGACAGTCCTAAATATTTAAGTTCGCTCCGTTTCCTGCAGCAGGAAAACGTGGTTACTTGCTACACTATTTGTTATAATAATTGGCTTACAGTTTGTTGCGAATATGTCACTCATTACTGATATTCGTTTGAAACAATATGAAAGACAGCCAAACCTACGCTATTGCTTTCTACAGAAGACGCGAAGTTGACACCGACCTGCGATGTGCTGACGAGTATCCGAACATGCATTCAGCATGAAGACCACGTCCCTCCGCACATAGCTCTTTTAACTAAATTGGTGTTTTTGCCTGTTCTTGCTGCCAGTACTGATCTCACACTTTAGAATGCAAATAGTCAATTTTATCCGCCACATTATCAGTGGTTATAAGCAAACTTTTCCTAAGGGAAAAACGTACAAATTTGTTTCAGCTGCTGATGTAGTGGTCATTCAGGTACACATGCTACACTGAATGGGATTCTGAATTTTGTTGCCTAAACTGAACGGTTATTTGTAACAAAGAGTGCGACATCCTTAAAATGATGTTCTTCCAGATGCTCCGCTACGTCACGGATAAATATCTCTCAGAAAATGCCTTAATGAGAAATAATAACAGTCTCTTGCCCCTTCGAAGCTTGCGAGGTTATGTTTACTATACGGTTCATAAGGGAATTAGAACGTCTCCTTCTTATTCTACAATAGCGGTGGTAGTGGTAGCAAAAATATGTCATCGTAGTTGCAGCGAAATGCACTACTGACGTAATAGTCTCATTCGAGAGATTTAAAGTCTTTTTTTGCAGCAACTTAAATGTTGCAAAAGATACGATGACTTATAGGAGAAGTTTGAATCATCCACCAACATGCCCAACTTGCGGAATTGCTTTAGGAAGAAGGTATCCTGGAGGCTGTTCACAGATCTGTGTTATGTTGAGAACACCGGTATATTGCAGTTTTCCCACCTGTGTAATGAATCCAAGACTTTCTAATATACTTCGTCATGTGAGTGGCAAATCACACCTTGCATTTGGAACACCTCTTTCCAGGCCACTATTTACCCTACGGAGGGCATACCGTACATTGCGTTTCCGCAGAGGGCAGAATAAAGTAATCTTTACACAACTAATAAGACAACAGTACCGTTATGATCCTCGCACTTTAGAAACAAACAAAATGTTGAATTGGGTTCCGCACCAGTAATCGTTGCACTCGCACATTAAATGGTTCTCTCCTTTATCACCTAAAAAGAGTGGTATAGATGTATTTGGCGGGTTCGTAGATATTTCTCACCTGTTTTCTTGTGTTCTATTACCCAAGCTGTTGCTTTGCACCTTTAATGTGTGAAAACAAAGTGTGTGCACAGACTGCCACACCTTGGGTTTCCTGTACGGTGCTGAAAATTTGTAGATTAGGTGCTTGGTATTTCATCACAACGACGATATTAAGGCTATATATACCGAGCTTTGAACATCCACACCTTAGAAATGGTGAAAGATATGCACGTCCACCGCCGTAGCCTCTCCTTTCGAAGCAGTACGGCCCCTTTATATTGGGATAAAATAATTGTTTGGCACAAAGTTGTGACACAGTAATTACAGAGCACATACATCAGTGTTAGTTCATCACATTGGTGATATTATTAGTATTCATGAAACTAAACATTTGTGTCGGGAGTGAAACTGAATGACAACACAATTTTTGCCTATGTTATATGTCATTTGCTCCTGTCAGTACAAATGAGTTACGTTTGAAAGGTATAAAAAATAATACTCTGAATGCACACACTGAACTGTTTGGATCATGTAGGGCTCTATAAAGCCGGGAAAAATTTTGTAAGGTGGTGACATCCTTGCTGATGTTGTCCCAACACTTTGGCACATTTTGTGGCTACAACCTAATGCTCTAAAAAGGTTGTATCGGTGCGATTGGTGTGGCGGGAGGTGGTTAAACCTTTTCTGTGTTCCAACACACTTTTTAAGTTATGTGTGTAATTACAACTGACCACTCTAATTTTGGTTTCGTTTTAAAAGGGTGTAAGATCGGTTTTGGGTTACAAATAAATTATGTCCCTTCATACTGTTTTAAACACCAAGAGGTACCAAATATTCATCTGCTAGTTTAAAAAGTCTTCATCCTACGTCGTAGACCCTAATGTCTAAGCAGTGCGGCTCCTACATATCTTGATAACATTATTCTTTTGCTATTACCAGTTTCTACACGATTAGATACAACCCAACGATCAGTGTTGGTCAACCGAACATTATTTCCTTGTTAGTACTGATTCGAATAAATTTCTCATAAATCATCGAAAAATAACACAATAATTGCCCATTCTGTTATTTTTGTGTTTGTATCATTAAAATATAATGTATTAAAAGGTAGTGAAAAAAGGTTACCTTCAATACACACACAACGCTTTTGTTTGCATTTTAGCCCTCTCCAAAGGTTTGAAAAACTTGCAAGGGGAAAACTTGTTTTTTTTTTTTGTTCCAACACTTTTGCACACACAGAAAATGGTGATAAAATAACAAACACCTTTCTTCAAGGGTGGTTGAAAGGGTGTGGAATAATTTTTCGTAGCCACCAAAATTCAATAATTTAGTGAACGTAATAACTACAGTGCTTTGCCTATTCCGCATCACGATTACAAAGTTTTTGTAAATCCAAGCTGACTTGCATATTCTGACATTAAATGGGTAATTTCACAATTCGTACTAAATTATGATCTTTGTGGCAAGCCCACCGACTGAATCAGGGGACTTTCTTCTCTGGCAATGAAAGCGAGGAAATAGTAAAGTATATATATATATATATATATATATATATAATATATATATATATATATATATAATATAAATGATAGATAATAATGATAGATTAGATGATAGATAGATATAGATAGTAATAGATATATATAGATAGATAGATAGATAGATATAGATGATATAGTCTTCACAAGTATATATATTATTTATAATACTACCCATGATCATTATTTCAATGCCTCAAAAAAAACGGCACGGGTTTTCTGCTATAGGATTGATGATGACGCGAAAGCGCCTCTGCTGCCAACTTTAATCTAAAAGCGTAGCTTTGGTGAAGGAATGGGGACAACTCCAGATTACTTTTACGAAACACCGGTCCTTGAAACAATGCATTCTACCTCTTACCCAGGAACTTGTAGTGCTGCTCAGGAGGGTATACTTCCGTGTGTCTTTCTTGCCAACGCGATTCTTGAACAGTAGAGCTGGCCAGATGAAGAAGAACAGCGTGTTCAGTAGGAACTCTGCTGCATAGCTGATAGCCCTTACACGCTGCTTCCTGCGTTTAGCACCATGCGTGGTATTAAAGCCGTCACAGGGAGCCCCGTCAAGTTGCTCCTTCAAAGTACAAACCTAATGAGACCATTACACTTGTCACCGTCGTTGCGCATCCATGGATATGTTTTTCCAATTGCCTTCACCCTTGCAATAACTGTAGGCAGTTGAAATAAACATGTGCGATGAAATTAGCGCATTTAGCTCCAGCAACATGACCCATGCAGCCTATCGAACACTCGCAGTAACTCATCAACAGTTCTCAAAACTTGGGTACCACTGATACTACTGGCAAAAAGATTTTTTGCTAAATTTACTAATTTGCGCGTAAATATACACAGTATCAGGTGTTTTTGTTGACAATCAATAAACATGGTAGTTGTAGCAGCAAAGAATCTTCATTCGGCCGAAGCTACACGTTACGGTATATACTTCACACTTTCGAACAATGTAAATACAAAAGCCGTGTTTGGTCTTCTGAGGAGCTTCGCTTCAACTTTCTGGTGAACTTGGCGGCCGCGATTGTCACAAATTGACCATGTCCCGTGTATAGCACCCTCCGAAGCTCGTTCCACCAGTAGGGCATCACCAGGAGCCTCCTGTTCGCCCCCGTGGGTACATGCACCTCTCACAGCAGCTGATATTGCAGGTGCGGCTGCGGCCTACCCTCCCTAATAAACCTTTATCTTTAGAAGCGCGCAATGAGTCGCCCTTTATCGAGGATCTCCGCTCCGCCCCCCCCCCCCCCGTACCCGGGACCCCTCCTGAGAAGCTGTATTTATTTTCTGGCTCTAGCTCCACGGGTCGCGTCCTTATGGGCGCATTGCCGCCAGATTACTCTCGGCGCATTGCGCAACTTCAACTCTTTTTCAGTGCATAATTTCTGCACCGCTTATTGCGCGTGCTGGAAACAAAAGAGTTGGGCGGTTTGCCTTACAAAGTCAGGTAGGCCATGCTGATGACGGCCGCATAATTGATAATTCCAACCAAAGTGTTTATTTTTGGCAGCGAGTTGAACCACCCTAATTTAAACTGCCCATTTTGTACATCCCCGGGATTTTGCGCACGACCTTGTCCTTGGAGACACATAAGTAAGGATAATAGCGCTGATCATAACAAACTTTTCCCCCAGACTAACATGTTTTAGCAGTCCAATGATCGCAGCGATAAAGTTAAACAATATGTGTAGAAACCTCAATGCCGCGCAAGTTAATTGGAGATATTTCATAACAGGAACTAATGAAGTAAAGCTTAAAGACAAAAACTTGGAATGCACTTGCTTTTACTAACTCACTCGCATAGATCTAAGCGGAGATGTTACACAATGATGAGTTATTGATATTGGAAACAAAGAAGCACGAATACTGCGTATAATTATGGAAAGGAATGAATTCGCCTGTTACATAAAATGTTTGCAGCGGACCCTAGTTTGGTTTACTGTATATTCCAAGCTATTGTCTAGGATTATCTAAAGCCACAATATCAGCTAAGCAGCTCCTCCTTTACTCCAACTAACATTCTGAATTACGGATTGCAATGCAGGCTTGCCACCAACACTTCTAATTAGACTGCTTAGCGGCAAGTCTGCTACAATCACTGGCACCGATGTGTTTAGCTGAAAACTAACCGCACATAAAAGAAACAGCCGTGTTTTTGAGCTGATTCCTTTGGCATCCTTTTTGGCGTTCAGCAATAATGAAAGCCTCGTAACCAGCTGTAATGCCTAACAGAGTTCACAGCAGACAACAAATGTAATGGTATAGCGAAGACACCTTCGACAAGCCATCTGGGGAAATTGGCGAAAGTTGTAGCACGTACACAAAACAGAAGCGGAAAAAAGCACGCAGAGTTAAAAAAACAGCGCATGAGGCACTCTGTGGCGTCATTGTGAGGTTTCCGGTTGGGGGCCCTGAAATTGGGAAGGCGCTTCCGCAGACACGCATTTCTTTTGCGATCAATGCATGATGGTTCATAAATATAGTTTTAGGCGTTCAAAATAACAAGAATATTGTGATGTTCTCTCCGTATCGGTACGCTTTTCGAAGGGAGGCTGAGTGGGTTAGAATAATGTGCGTTTGCGAATAAATGCTTCAAGAATTTCTAGTTTTGTTGAACTGTAATGTTGTATAGGTGGTTGTGTTTTGTGTAGGGTCGTTGATAAGTTGCTATGCGTAGTTTTTGATAGTGTGGTTTTGAGGTATCAGCATTCAAAACCTGCTTGTTGTTTAATATCCGCTTAAAACGGTTGGTGTGGCTAAAGTTTCGCTACCCTGCAGTACATTACAAGGTTGTTGCAGAATTGCAAATATTGCCGCATATCGATAGGTTTTCAATGTAGTTTAGTTCAAAGCCTGACTTGGGAAGCGTCGCACTGGCACCCAGAAAGTAAACACTGTTTCCGCAGTGGGATTGACAAAGGAAACTGCTAAGCTGTGTTAGGGAAGTGCTTCACTGAATGTGGGTTGCATTACCAGGCTGCCAGAAAAAAATATGTCAACATTATGCGGTTTGTTCTACAGACCCCTTAAATTTTCAATTCTAAGAAAGTTTTAATCTACACGTCCCATAAGGATATCGCCGTGCAAAGACTTAAGTTTTTACATGCGTTCAAGTGATTTTTAGGTGTTTGACCCTGTCAGAAGGAAACCTGTTAAGCTGCAAATTTATTGTTAAGTTCAAAAGCGTTATTGAATGATAATTTCTGTTACTAATTAAAAGCGCGCTCGTGTATAAAAGACCAATGCAGTCACGGAAACACTTAGAATAAGTTGAGTTCCGAAGATTTGCATACGGTCTTTCTTTGGAATATATACAAATATTAGTGGAAACAACTCTGAATAACTTAAAGCTGGGGTGAATTGTCCAGATGCGCGACAGACAGCGCGCAGCGTCAGTAAATTGCTGCAAAAAGCCTTCCCCCAATTTCCACAAGGGCACAGGTTAGTTACCAAACGCGACAACACTCGTTTTGACGAAAACAAAGATGTCAACTTCGGCGGTCGTTTATTACCGCCAGGTGTGCCTTCTAAGACTTGAACATTTTACCTAGTTGGAATGGCGTAAAATCAGAGATTTACAACCGACAACCTTTTAATAGAGGGGCGTCTGCGTAGGGGGACCATTTGTGCAATACAATTCGCCACCCCTACACAGGCAATATTCAAGAAGTTTGGTTGGTACCCTCCCATCTGGTCACAAATGAGAACTTTTTGATGTACTTATTATGGTAGCGCAAGCTACATTACGCTCCCTTGGGACGTTTTCGCGGGGTGACTAATTTTGCCCTTGAGTGGTAGAGGTCAGACCACACCCCCTTCCGCCAAAAGGCTCTGCCTTCCGCAAGCGCCCGGCACGGAACAGCGGCCCGATAACTGGGAGTGATAGGCGAGACGAAAAAAGAGACGTGTGCGGGACGTGGAGTAGGTAGGCGATAAGAGCGTGCCACGAACAAGTGCCACCTGCGGAGCAGAACCTTGTGCGATAGAGAAAGCTGAACATCCAGCCGTTGTCCCTCGTACAGCAGCGGGGTTAGACAACGCCGTGAGGCGATCAAGAGGAAAAACGCTGCTTTTGCGTACGGCTTCGCCACCTTCATTCTTGTGAATTATAGTGAGCTTCCTTCATTTTTTTTCGACGACTTCGTCTGCTACAAAATTTTCGAAGGAGTGCGGTCAATTAATGCTTCTGAACCAGGCACAAGGCTTAGTCACTCACTTATAAGTTTGAGCTAGGGAAGGTATTGTTAAAGCGGTGTGAGTGACGCCCCCAAGCCTTTCTGCCTTTGTAATAAAATTTTCGAAGAGGTAAACAATATACCTATCCTGATCAATATTCAAGTTTTTATGGAAACTTTGTGAAACAGCTGTTGTTAAAAATACCTGGTTGCAAAATTCGAATCGCACAGTCGGTTATTCTTGACCAACCTACAGCTCCACCGAAAAAATGTTTAATGCGATCAATGCGCCCTTCTGATGTTTACGTAACTTAGAGAAACTTCGACACGTTCTAAACAAGTTTACAGAAGTGTTAGGAAACATTATTTTGCTACGTAAAGAAATACCGTAATCGTAAAGCAGATTTCTTGGAACCTATACTCTCTCTTAGATTGGGTGCAAGCATACCAGCAAGACGTTCCAGATAGAAGTGCCATGAAGGAGATTAATTATGGGCGAAACCTACTCAGAAGGAGAACATATTCGATAACAAAATGGCTGATGAGCCCTGAAACTGGAAGTCAACAAAAATTGACAATTTATATCAAGGGTGCAAGACGAGAACGTACGCGAAACCAAACTGGTCTATGCGGTTTGATAGGAGGAATATCAAGGTGATGTTTTATATATAGTAGGGTGCCGAACAAAAAAAATTACACCATCTTCCCGTGGGGGAACCTTGAGTAGTATGAGAAGCAGCTATGGGGTCGATTCAAATGCTCATTAGTTTTCAGTTCGTCGTTTCCGTTAGGTAGAGGTACGCAGCTGCCGTTATATTTACCGTTTGGTTTCCATGGTAACTCCAACACTTTCACTTACCGGAACTACGAAATGGGAAATTGCGTTGACCCCACGGCTGTTTCGCACACTACTCAGGTTCCCATACGGGAAGCTGGTGTAATTTTATTGGAGGGGGTGAGGGGTGTTAGAGTGGAGAGGCATTAGAGAGAGAGAGAGAGAAAAGAGAGAGAGAGAGACGTTGTACGTGATATGAGTTTGTCTTTTTTAAGCATTATCATCATTATGTTCAACGTAGGTGACGTCGAGCTGGGGGGGTGAAGTTGGCGTTCCGCTTTGATTATGACCGCCTTATGGTCTGTGAAATGTAAAGTCAAGGGCTGTTGTAGTGAATGAACCCTAAAGTTGCTGAAGATAGGTCGAGCACGTTCCCCGGATGGTTGTGGGCTGCTTGTAATCACGGCCCGCCGAGACTCGCCGACGCACGCCGCTGCGACACGATGAAACGTCGAAGGCGCGTGAAGCGTGCTCTCTCGTGCCGGCCCAGGAAGACACCGGCAACATGTCGCTCCAGGAGCCATTAAAGGGTAAGACACCACCGGGCGTTCAGCAAGCCGAGCAAGCGCAGTGGGGGTGTTGACGGCGCAACAACGACAAGGGAGGGACATTGCCCCGACCATGAGATGCGTCGCATCTAAACAAAATATCGGTTTGGCTGTAGTTGGGTCAGGGTACATTTATTTCGTCCTGATTCAGTCACTGTGCGACTAAATCACGCCTTGAACCGGTTCGCAATCCGATACGTAATCTTGGGCTCGTTACCTGGTTCAATGTGTACTGGGTAAGTGCGAAAAAGCGTTTTGTCCTTTAAAGTCGCCGTAATAGTAGAATAAAATTTGTGCACATTTAAACTGAGCTTTTGTCAATAAAGGTGGGGCAATTTGAATCACCTTTAAATATTGAGCAAGGCACACCAGACACAATTTGGCCAGTCGTGACATCATTCTGCGGACTACATAAAGCCACCGCCTGAGGAAAAACTGGGATTGGTTGGTGCCTGTTGTTATGTTTTATTGCACCACTTGAATGCTAACAAGGAACTAACACGCGGCTAAAGTTTTTCATCATCATCATCACCATCATCACCAGCCTATCTAGCCCACTGCATGGCAAAGGCCTCTCCCAATATTCTCCAACTACCCCGGTCCTGTGCTAACTGCGACCAATTTATCCTCTCAAACTTACTGATCTCATCTGCCCATACAACGTCCTGGCCCCCCGGCCACGCTTGCCTTCTCTAGGGATCCACTCTGTTACCCTTAGTGGATCCCTAAGGTTAACAGGTCCTTCTGCACGCCTCGCACGAAAAAGGACCATGGTTCGAATCGCGATGCCGGACAGTTCACACGGGATTCAGAAAATCAGCGTGTCAATGAAATTGCAGAATGCGGCTTGGGGTGCGGCCTGACCCCGGCGACCACTGCCGGTAACGCAATTCCTCAGCAGAGCAGGATTAGGCACCCTGGTGCAGTAATGGCCACAACCTCCCATGAACACGCCAATAAACATTTTTTCAGTTACGACCCAATTACATGACTCCTCACATTCTGCAGCAGAAAATTTCAAAATTTTTCACGGTAATTTTTCTGTGTTTGATTAGAACACATTCTTGAGGCCATATTGCGGATGGGCGAGTAACGAAAGGCCAGTTATCTGAAACCAGAGATGATTTCGCTTTGTTTCCAGAGTCCATTTAGGAATCCCAGCGAAGCGTGTAGGATGACGCAGCAGACAGTTAGCACCGGACGCGGACTGCGGAACCTTCTGTATCCGGCTTGCTATAGTTCTACAGTATACCAAAACGATCTACAAACAAACTTCCTGGTAAGGCGGACGCACACCCACCTACACACGCGCGAACTCTCAAGAGGGCGTTCCAACTGTTGTGATGAGTGGCTTTTCCTGTACAAAAGACTTTGGTATGAAAGATTCTAAAGGCAATTGGTGAAGTCGAACATGTTGTTCCCAATTTTGGGTACACGACTCAATTGAAAATAATACAATCTCTCGAATTTGGAATTGACGCGGAATATGTAGCATTGGCCCGCCCTCCTGTTTGACAGTTGTTGTATTCTTTAGATCGATATCGCTTGAATGGCTGTTGCTGCAGATATTTCGCCTGGCTTATACAAAGGCGATGCCTCGAACCAATAAAGCAACATGGTTTCTGTAGTCAGCGCAGGCCTGCTCTGCCTACGCTCATCCGTCGCGCGGTCCTTTTCATCCTTAAGATTATGTACCACCAAGCCAAAATTTCGAAGAGTTTTCATGTCCATCAACTAGGCATATTTAGGGTTCCAGCCTCAGCCTGCGAAGATTGAAGCAACCTCGCAGTCTGATTGCTGCGGAACTGTCCCAATGAGGGAAGCGCAAAGTATCTACTGATACGTCCTGTGCACCGATGGCGCTCAATAATTACAAATTCTTGCGCAAAACGGAAGACCCGGAAGAAATCAGGACATAAACACACAGCGTAAACTTACAAATGCATTTTATGGTGCCACTGTGCCAAAAATATAAACATAACAAGGATCCACTGCGCACGTGCATGTCTAAAAATGATTAAACACCAAGTGATCCGAAAGCCACGAGAGGCAATTATTTGTGAGCGCTAGCGACGGCGAGCTGCCATACCTCCCAATGTTGAAATCGCCTCAGCCTCCGTAATTTATCGCATAAGCTGCGTTCTGCCACGCCATACAATCGTGTATCTGTAAACGAGAGGTTTCCAGCCGCACTCTCAACAATGTACAGTGAAGAAATCACCTATGCCAAATTCAACGTTATTATCCTGTTCCTAAACGGGTCATTTAGGCAACTCCCGGTCGCCCCAATGTATTGCCTTTAAATGAAAGCGGGAAACTCGACACTACCCCGTCTGTACAAGCAACAACACTCTTTCGGTGGCTGTTGTTGGCCATCTCGAGTTCGGAGCGATTTGGGTACGTCGGTTCACACAGCTTCTCAAGCCTATTGGGAGGCAAAAAAGCCAATTTAGCATTCGCCGTCCCTTCTATCTTCTTCTGGTTATTCGCTAACTTGTGTAGTTAGAGAACTACGCCAACGTTTGGGCTATTACCCGATGTTACACCAGCAGGTGTCAGTAAGGCGCTGGGGCTGGCCTCTCAAAATCCGTGGCGCTACCTGCACCAGCACAAGCTTCTGATAATATGACGAGGATTGATATTTACGTTGCTCCAAACAGCCTGCGCCCACAAATGGCTGCAACAGTTCCTTTCTTCCCAATCAAACACTGGTGACAGCCCTCTTTACAAGAATAGACTTGGCAGACGTATACTGCCAAATTAGCGTGTTGGCTCACAGATCATAGTACAAACCAGTGTGGCTAATCCAGATGATAAGGCCGAGATAAATAACCCGGAGCGACCCTTCACCTGGCAACCTAATTGTTACTCGAAGGGAAATTAAGCATTTTTCAAATGCCGATAAGGCTTTTGTAACCTCAAACGAATAAGTAATAAGGGCACTAAAAAAATTAAAAAGGCGCCATTGTACGTGGAATCTTTAGACACCGGGTTACGCTGCACGTGGCGTAAAATTTAATTCTCTATAGTGGCTAAAAGCAGGTCGTTAATGTTGGGAGGGATGCTGGAACCGATGCAGACCCCACTCTTTTGGAAAAAAAGCATTCGACGTCTCCTGTGATAAAAATGTACTGGGGGTAAAACTGTAAAAGCTAAAAAAACTGACTGCGTGGCATGCCGAACGATCCGGAAGCCTTCGCTCTCAGGGACAATTTGTTTTGCGTTCTTCATATGGATAAGAAAGGGGGCTCAGCAGGAAATTTAAACGCCAAATCTCTCGCAGCTATTAGCGCTGTTTAAGTTGCCACAACTATGTGTTCCTGTCAAACGTAAAAGCGCAAGCCAATCAATAGTGCTCTTCGAGGCTTAAACTCCAAAAACTCCCCCAATGTATTGCAAAGAGTAGACGGGGCGACCTTCAGGTTTTCTTTAGTGCCGAAACGCATAAGCCCGATATCACGCTCCGGCTGATTGATTCGGAATATGATGCTCGTCAAAGCCTTTTTCCATGTTTTTGGAGGCTATACTCCGCCTTTTATGTCTAAGAGATCCGTTCAGAAAATAGTGCTTGGCAAAGCCTTTGGCCATATTTTTACCGGCAAGCATGGGCTTTCATCTATCCGAAGCCCCTTTCTCGTTAGAACTCGGACTCTGTAATTTAAGTCTTGAAATGAGATCTGGAATGGCTTCTCCAGGCATTTCCAATTTACATTAAGGATCCTTATTACTCTTTACCACATTAAATTGTGCTGTCCTGTACCGCTACAACTATCGACAAGTTCGGCCTTGTTCCCTTGTAGGACGATGTCGGTATGTAATGCTTTTTTAGAGCTTTTGCAGTTTCATCTTAACTCTACTTTTATCCCACGGGAAAGAAAATGCTATTTGCAAAAGAGGGATGTTGGTATCGGCTCCTGCATCGCTTCCATTCTTGGGGAGGGATGCAGGAGGATGTTTAGCCTATATAGACAATGACATTTCAAGTCCTGTGCACTGTAGCACTGTTTGTAAACTTGTCAGGTACGTTGACATTGTTCGTATTTAGATTGACGGCCCTTGTGACCCGTTTGCTCTGGTGGTGAAAAAACTATATCCACGTTACAACAGTGCTTTATCCTTCACATTCCTAATTAGTTGCTTCAGTCATTACGAAACCTATTGATTCCATAAACCGCCAGCCAACCATTCACTTTTGCCCTATACGTTTGCCCATTCTAAACTTGTAAGGCGGAGCGTAGTTAGTTTTTGCTTCATAAAAGCTCTTAAGAATCTTGATGCCACTTAATTAGCACAAGCATTGAGCAGCAAAGCAAAAGTATCGGTTGGGTATTTCCAGTCTGTGCTGGTGTCGGTAGCAAAACCGATTTTGAGAGAGGCGAGACACAGTGGACAACAACCAGCTGGTGATATCAAATCCGGCAATCGCCCAAAAGTTGTTGCAGTTCCACCATGCACAGTGTAGCCAATATTCTGAAGGAGCTAGTCAGAAGGCGAATGTTAAGGTGGCCTCTTGTCTCCCAAAAAGCTTAAAAAGCGGTGTAAACTGACGAACTCCAATCGCCCCACCGCCGAGAAGAGCAACAAGCACCACCGGAAGAGGTTTGTTGTTTGTGCGAACCGGGTATTGTGAAGCATTCGCCCTCATATAAAAGGCAATACATTAGGCAGACTGGACTTTGCCTGAATGACTGGTTAAGTGAGCACAACAACAAGGTTGAATCTGGAACTGGCGGCTTCTTGGCTGCGCATTGTTTAAAATGCGGCTGTAAACGTATGTTGAACAACTGTACTACTGTACTCCGTGGCAGGACGCAGCTTACGCAAAACATTACTGACCCTGTGGCGATTGCAAAACTCGGAGTTAAGTGCGTCAGCTAGCCGCCGCTTGTGCTCACCCTGAAAAAATTGGCTTTCTTGGAGGCTACATTACCGGCCGCCTAATCCCTTTTATGTGTAGGCATCCGCACTGGATCGCTTTTATGTGTTTGCGTTTCCCATAGTGGCACAATGAAATGTAGTCGGTTGGTTAATGATTGATTTTTGGGTTTAACGTGCCGACGTAACGCAGGCGATGAGGCGCGTCGTAATGGAAGGTTCCGGAATATTTTAAAGCAAAGCTTTACTACTTTCGTCCAGGGATTTCGTGGAGAATGCGAAAGGTGACCTTTTAACAAGGACGCAACCCCGGCGACACACCCCTCGAAGCGCATCACGTTACTTCCCGGGCCGCTGTCGACAGCGGTCCCGTGCGGCTGCGGCCGAGGCAGCCGAGCACCCGGCAGGGTATTCCCAAAAACATATCCCGTAGGGGCCCAGGCCAACCACAGACCCCCTTCAAGTGCGGCGACGTCACAGGCGTGACGTCACTTTCTCTCGAGCGCGACTTATTGGGGCGCCGTGGATTTTTTTTTCTCGTTTTGGGCGGGCGGCCGATGGCTTCGCTCCGTGCCGAAGCGGGGCTGCGGCGCTGGGGACTGACGCACATTTAGTAGAAGTTAGCCCAACCACATGCAGCGTACTTTCCGGGCGTTACCCTCTCGCGTGGCGACGCGAGCTGCCGCTCGAGCAACGCCGAAAGTCTACGCTCGCCAGATATCGGCGGTCGATGCAGCGCGAGAAAAGCAGCGGAAGCTGGAGGCAGCGAGTGTTTTACGTCTCCTCGTGGTTGGGGCCATTCCTTTCAGCAGAAGAGAATAAATTTCTTGTATTAAACTTGCGGTTATCGGCTGCCTTGAGACAATTGCAAGCTATTTCTGTTCGAAAGCGGCTCATTCATTTGTGACTTGTTTGGTTTTCATCGGGGAGATCGGGTATTTGCGATAGCATTTTTTTAGTTAAATAAGGGAGCTCTGGCTACGTCGCTTGTAGTATTAGAATGATGGGGCTTGGCTGCAAGATTGGTGCGTGACGACCAAGCCTTATCAACGCCAGAATGCTAGCGGCGCATACCATTCCATTCGTTTGCTACCGTGGCTTGCGTAGGGAAGAAGACCGAGGTTTTGCGATGGATTATCTTGACTCAAATGAGGGGGCTGTGGTTACATCGCTTGTAGTAATAGCATAACTGCCCTCGGATCCAAGATGGGTGCGTAAGAAAGAAGCGTTACCACGGCTCAAATCTCTCAAACATGACCAAAGCAAATCACTCGACAATATTCGTTGGCAGCCTCTGTTAGGGTATCAAATTCTTGGGACCCGCGTCTTCTCCTGGCGTGGTCGAGCGGTTGCGCGCTTGTGTGCTGGCGTTTCGTTTTGAAAGTCCCATGGTTCGAATCTTGGCGTAACCTCGTTTTTAGGTAATGAGGGTGTCACCAGCTTTGTTTTTCCTTTTTCAAGCTAAACAAAGGGGGCCAGAGTGCCTTGCAGTTTAACCTACAAGTGACGTTCGACGGTACCCTCAGTATCAAGGCAGCCCCGAAATTTGATTTGCTCACACTATGAATACCTAGCAGTTTGGTACTAACATTATATCAAGGTTAATCAAGTAGCAGTAAAGTGTGTGCTAAGTGCGTATCTTATTTTGGTCCGTACTTACTCCTTATCCTATCTTATTTTGTTCAGATTTGACGGTAATTACACAGTTATAAAAACGGATCAATACGCTCGCTGATGTTAACAGCAGATGAGCGAACCGACGTACGCGTGTGCTTTCGACCGATTGGGAGCAAACGTTCTGCGCTTTGGTACGGAATCCAAAAGACCACCCAAGATCAAAAAAAACATTTTCGTCTTCACTGTAATGATCGAGAGTGTTCGCTTTCAGGAACGTAAACAATGACCACATGTACGTGAAAAAGCGTCCGCCTGCGCGCGCACTTAGAGCACCGCGCCCAGCGCTAGCTTAACTAGGAACAGGATGGAAGACGAGCGTCTGCAGGCTCGCAAGAGAGTGCGGAGAGTGAGAAGCGAGAACAGGTATGCAAAGGTATGCTTCGTGCTTGAAGCTTCCCAGCGCGTACGTCATGCTCGCGCACGGAGCGAAACCATCGACAGCCGCGAAGCAGCGCGACCACAAAAGACCAAAACAAATTTTGTCTTTACAAAAGGTTAAAGTCCTAACCACATGGACGCGAAATCACGCGTCGCGCGAGCGTCGGCGTCGTTCGGCGGCAACGCGCAGACACGGGCACTTTCAATCGCGATTGAAGTGAATCGCGATCGAGGTTTCGAACGCGCTGGACGCAACGCACTGCCGCTGCTGGCACGTTTCAATCGCGATCGAGAAGTTGCACCGGTTGCATTCGTGTACGCCAGATGGCCCCAGATGGCCCGCTTTCCGCTGCTTTCTTGCGCTGCGTTGACGGCCGATATCTGGGGAGCGTAGACTTTCGGCGTTGCTCGCGCGTCAGCTCGCGTCGCCACGCGAGATAACGCCGAAAGTACGCTGCATGTGGTTGGGCTTTAACTTCTACTAAATGTGCGTCAGTTCCCCAGCGCCGCAGCCCCCGCGCCGAGCCATCGGCCGCCGCCCAAAAGAGAAAAAAAAAATCCACGGTGCATGAAGTCGCGCTCGAAGAGAAAGTGACGTCACGCTGTGACGTCGCTGTTTGAAGGGGGTGTGGTCGGCCTGGGCCCCTACGGGATATGGTTTGGGAATACGCACCCCGGCAGCCTCCCATGCATGCGGCGCTGGTCGTTTCTGTGTAAAGTGGCTCGTCTCGCGCCTGGCGAAAAGGAACGGTCGAATGCCGGCGTTCGCCAGGCCTCCTGTGAGTGTGCACGGAACCGAACGGCTTTGGGACCCTGGTCGGCATACAGCTAAAACAATGGTTACCAAGCGAAACCAAGACTCAAGCAGATTAAGCCAGGCTTTTGCTTGCAAATCCAAGATTAGCTGAGCAAAGCCGCAGCATCTTTTTGACCACCAGGGGATCTTTAGCGTGGCCCTGAAATCTCGTACACACGGGCGGTTTTGGTTTTCGCCACCATCACACAATAGGACACTGTGGCCGGGAATAGAACCAGCTCGTCGTGCTTAGCCACCGAGCCACCGCGGCGGGTAAAATGTAGTCGGAAGATCGCACTGCGTGTGTCTGTCCTGAATATCGAACGTGTGCCTTTTTTTTCGCGATTTTCTCTGACAAAGTAGCTGCTTGCAAACTCCTGTAAGCTATCAAGACTGTAAATTTTTGTTCAGAGCCTTCCACTCTACTAATATTGTTGCGCAAAGTCTTCCCTAAGTTCGCGATCCCGCCGGTTGAGTTTATAGCGTTTTCATACATTTGAAGGGGAGTGCCCGATGGATTGAGGAGTTCATGGCGTGTTAAAGAGACAAACCACGAATGACATTCACTACTCGCCTTTGAACCACGGAATGCCGAAAAGTTTCATCGCGAAGCGTTAACTGTTATTTATAGTTCGGCTCAGTTCCGGTTAGGGTTCAGAGGCGGCAAAAGCTGAGGGTTCGGTTTTGGTTTTGTTAAACATATAACACAGGGTCTTTTCCGGTTTTCGGTTTGCTTCGGTTCGGATTAGATACCCTGATATACATCCATACGTTATCTTAAATTCCTGCGGAAAACACGGGTACCCGTCTAATGGATCTTGCAGAAAGGCCCTACCACCCCCGCTACCCCCCCGCCCCCCCCCCCCCCCGACGCATAGAGCCAAGTGCGTAATGGCGGCTAAGACTTAATTCATGCTTGGGAAGTTCACCCAGCTTGCACGGGAAATCGCCACTATGGAGAGGGGCAAGCCGCAAAAACGCAGGAACAAGATTTTGACAGGTACGGAAAAGTAATCTCGTTTATAGTATTGCGAAAGAACAAAAAGCATGCTGGAATTGCTCATCAGCCTCAACATGTTTTGCAGGGTATCTTGCGGTCGTTTAGTACGAAATGATAAGTAGCTATGTGGAGCTTTGTATGTCGGAGCGCACATGAACATTGGTGAGACTTTCGTGCTAGTGGAAACACATGATAAAGCCTTCTGGTTGGTCCTTCTTGCCGCAACTTTTTGAAAGGTGTTGAGGGGGGTAGCAAGCGACACAAAACTACTTGGACTGCCTGTTTGCCTGCTAGACACAGTTATAAAGCATGTTTCGAAGTGCTGTGCACCGCTAGTTTCAAGAAAAAAATATCAATGGCCTTTATGCGTCCTATTGGTCCTACTGGGGAGGGATATAGCATTTTCTTCTAGGCCGCCTAGTATTACACGTAAAAAGAAGTCCAATGTGTGATCAGATCACAAAACATCATGGGCCATTATGCTTTACAAGCCGTTGCAGTCAAAAATAATTCTGTATCAGCTAGAAATGCGAGAAAACTTGTCCTAGTCTTTCCAAGCAATACCGGGACATAAAGGCTTATGCTCAAGCTTCAGGCTCTTAAATTTGGAACTGTGCAGTTTAAGTTTTGAGGACATGATGCGTGTTTTGCAAGTTATTTTAAGCAACCAGGAAAGGTGCTCACCTTGATAACCGCGCAATTTTAATCCGAAATTTATTTTATACTTTTAGTGACCTAAATGGCCTAGCTTGTCTAATGTGGCGTCCACTTTTATAAAAATGGCCCACCAAAAGTGGAAGTGTTCCCCACATTTCAAAAATGGTGTACCTTAGCAATTAACACTTCACTGACTGAAGAATGGCGGAATCCTTATTGCCTACAAGATCACCGGTACAAATTACAGCTCTTGAAAGGCATGCACGCACAAAGATCCCAGTGCAACCTATACGGAATAACTTTTCTCAAAAATCGTACGTCTTTGGGTGGACAGGGTATCCTTCGCAGTCATGCTGAACTGTGTACTTTCGAAATTTCTCTTTCGTAGTAACGCTTCAGACGTCGCTGCTGTAGATCAAGGATGTATAACCACACTCGCCAATAGACTTGCAGCCAATGCAGCCCAAGAAAGCTTTCACGAAGCCTAGGGGAAAAGGAAGTAAAACATACAAACGTGGGACATAATTTTCATTCGACTCGCTTCCGCGCTGCGGTAGATTCGTTATTACAGGAACACAATAAAGATTTCCAATCATCTTGTTACAACATTAAGCCGTAATAACGTTTTGCAACCGCATAAAAATGTATAAAATAGAGAAGAGAACAATCACGATAGCGTAAATATTGATTACATTTCGTGCAAACGTGGCGAGCGGCCCTAAGGTCCCGAAGGTTTGTATCTCACGAGCTCTGAAATAAACGAAGAAAATTAAACACACAGGATAAAGACGCCACTCCCTGACCTGGAAAGGTTTCATTGGGATTCGTTCCCGTGCAATGAGATACCTCTAACCTTTATGTCGGCAATAGTAAAGGTAACAAGCTTAAATATTCAATGTACACGTTCAGATTTCGATGCTTTCCTGAGGTTTAACTATCTCTCGGTCATAACCGAAATGCGTTCTACACTAGGTGAAACCTTCAATGGTCAGCGGCGATGGGGCTCCCTTTTTATCAGTTCTTCAGCGCAAAATAAAGTAATGGTGATAGGGAACATTTTTGCAAAGGGTACTGTAAATGGGTAACGTACTTCTTATTTGGGCTGCAAGAGTTTCTAAAAGTGGAAGTTAAATCAGGGCGGAGAAGCTTTCAGCGGATGACAAGAGAATTATTGTCTCGTCAAGCTCACCCTCATTTGCCGTTATTCGGTTTCCAGCTGAAAATCCTACAGCGAAACATGTTCACTATAATACCATGACAAGACAAGAAAGTAACACAAGAAAAAGAGAAAATATTATGATAAAGAAAACAAGAAAAAATAGCGGATCAATATAGTTAGTTTGTCAGATGGGAGATAGAATAGCAACAGCAAGGCGTTACCTCAGTTCTTTTGAAATTTTCACGGATGGCAGTATACATTACGCGGCGCAATAAAGTGATCATGCCTGGCAGTTTCCAATGGCGCAGTACATCCACGTATGGACATGCATTATTTTCTAGATAATTATCTGTCAATGAGGTTAACATGCTTCCTTAGTTCTCTCTGAAGCTTCATTAGGTGAACGCCAAACCCCGCATCACAACAATTACTGAACCTGCTATCAACTGTCAAAATGCCATAGGCCTGGTTGTTTTCCATTTACTAACAAAATCGTACTCCGCCACGTTGTTCTAAGTGAGCCTGGCTAGGCATAGCAAAATATTTATAGTAGCAACGGAACGAATACGAAATGTAATTGTTGCCTTAATGTGTAAACAGTTCGTGTTTTAATACAGATTACATTGACTTCGAGCAGCGGGAACAAACTGACCCAAGCAAGCTCAGTTCTCTTCCTACCTTACGGCTTCGACTATATTGGTTAGTTGACTGGGTTCGGTTGATCTGCTGCTCGATTGGAGTTCCGGAACCTGAGTCTCAACTTGTACAAAAATAAATGTCACAATTCTCTCCTGCTTCTTTCGTTCAACAATGTCGACATGAGACACGCCGGCTATGATCACTGTTGCGTCATTTTTTGTCCGACTGGTGCAAGGCGTTCAAAGGGGTATAACCGGAAGCCACTATACCGCTAAGGCTATGTACTGCTATTTGGGCACGTATTGCAGTGTATATACAAAGTTTAGATAAAAGAGGTTTTGGTAATAAGCGTTGGCCAAACCACTTATGCGGGTGTGCATAAAGATCGCAGCACCTGGAAATGTCTTTAAACCTCAGAGCACAAGATTGGTCCTGACGTCACGAAAATCTTCAGAAATCGTTCGCTAATACACAAAACGAGCAGGCGATGCTTTCTGAATGTGCAAAGCTGTCGGATAGTTGTCCAGCATACAAGCACCAAACATCTCACTGACTAGACAATACCCGTTCCTTGTGAAAAGGATCATGCACAAGTACTCCAGGAGTTCATGAATATTACGAAAAGGAGGACCGATCAATCTGCAAGTCCTACTGTTGGGTTACCTGCTGCAAGCAGTGCCACAGTGCAAAGTAACACAATTTTATCTGGGGACAACTCGACGTCGTGCTCATCAGTAGCGCGGGCCGCACGACTCTTGTAGAGGCCAGCCTTTGCAGCGTCGTCTTCATTGATCAGGTGGCATGAGAGGCTATCGTTGCCGCAC
Organism: Haemaphysalis longicornis; assembly: GCA_013339765.2. Classification (NCBI taxonomy): domain Eukaryota; kingdom Metazoa; phylum Arthropoda; class Arachnida; order Ixodida; family Ixodidae; genus Haemaphysalis; species Haemaphysalis longicornis. Next base: position 103,364,874 of record CM023452.1, on the reverse strand, counting down.
TGTCTTGTCAGAGCAAAGAAATAAGAAAGTTAGGCGACCAACAAAAACTTTATCCTCTTTACTCAATATAATGATTTAATTATTACTTTTATTTTTCTAAAAATTCACAGATGTAATCTGTTGCAACAAACCAATAGTGGTGAGGTAGCAAACAGAAATTTTACGTGATATTTCATTCATGCGATATTTTTTCTCTGAAAATTTTGAGAAAATTCTTTTTTCCCCAATGAATTACGAGTATACAAAATATTTACAACACAAAAACCCTTTACGATAACAAGGTAGGTTATAGGTGCTATATAGCTTTCTTTTCTAATAGGTTTGTACGGGGTATACAATTTTATTATTAGACAACAGCTGAATTTGTACGGGAGTAACTCACGGAATACGTTTATGTACTATCGGCGACAAATGAAACGCGTGCACGAAAATATGAACCAGAACGTGCAAAATTGAAAAATACTGTTCGTAGAGTTCTTATAACGGCACGCTATTAGTATATTTGGAAAGCCACTTTTCCCAACTTTGTTTTTGTAACTAAGCCACGCGTGATTTCGCTTGCATGCAACGAAATCGCGCTATTTTTGCGCTCAGGTTCATATTTTCGTGTTCGCGGTTCATTTGACGCCGATAGTACATTGGTGGGGCCAGGTCACCGACGTGTGTCAATAGGTCTAAGCCAGCAGCCTGTCCCGTAAACAGCGCCTTTTCGCTTCTGTTTCCACGAGCATCTCGTGTTTTACAGACCTCAATTCATCGTTTTGTCATGTGGGCTGCGATGACGTGTCATGCAGGAATGTTTTTTTTTTTCAGAGCGTACGGAACTTAGTAGCAACTTCCCCGGGATTGGCGTATGCTCGCCCTCGACAATTGCGGGAATTTAAAAAAAAATGTAAAATCTTTAAGCGCGCCCACACGGAGTACTTTATGAACGACGGCCCTGGGAGTTGCTTGCGCTGTAATGCTGCCAGCTTATCTTGAAAGACTAAAAGCTACAATACGCAGGACTTTTGTTATAAGAACTACGAGTACAGCAGCCGAGTTTCTGTACAGCAGTTCAGAGCCAGACAAATGCAGAAGGACTGTAAGAAATTGGCGGGTGCTGGTGGTAACATTTATTCGCGAAATCCTGCGAAGCGGGAGTACGAAAACTAGCGAAGAATTCGACCTGTTAAGAATGAAAGAAAATTTAAGCGAGCTCTAATTATTTGCGGTTCAAAAGCATAAACAGCTTAAAGTCAAGCATTTCGATAGGGATGGAAATGGACCCGAGGAAGAAAAGCAAACCGCAAAAAATGAACCCAACGGCAAAAGATAAACGCACTAAAAACCGACGCAAAAAAATCCCGCGAAAAAATCCAAATAATAACGTACCACCATTCCTGAATGTAAAATGTCTGAACATTTTGCGGAACCTGTCACGTATTCCTTCGCCCGAATGTAATTCAGCTGGCATACCCCACTTCCAACGAGCGGAAGATGCAATCCGATGCGCGCCCTCCGCCCCCCCCCCCCCCCCCCGCTCTCCTTTGCGAGAGTTCGCTAGGGATTCTGTTCGCCACATCTCGTCCTGTTTGCTTATCTGGTCTTGTACAAAACTTGAACCATTATGTGTCGTTACTTTTCTTTCTACAGCCTTTCATTTCTTTTCTCGGGCCCCCAATCTGTGTACTTCTCCTCGGGCCCTGAAAATTTGTTGGTTTGTTTACGCCTTTTATAGTGAAAACCTGCTGCCGTGCGAACTTTCGCTGTGATTTCTGTTGATATCGATAAAGTTTAGGCGAGGGGTTGTGTAAATAAAAAAAAGGTAGCGCAACGAAGAGTTTCCCGGTTGGCAGTGTTCGATGAATACGGACCAGAATTCACACAGCAAATTTCTAAAGAAAGAAATTTTAACATCACACTGTAAAGCTAAACGTCTAAAACTCTCACTATTCAGACGACTCACCCTCACTTTCGGAGGCTTGGGATAGTGGCGTGGCCTAAATGTGTATTTGAAGATATAAAAAATATGTTTACCTGTTTCACGTGAATTCGTAATGCTTGAAAACGATTCTCATGCATATGCTGAGAAGAAACGTTTTTTTAGTTTGTTGCTTTTGCCTCGAGATCAGGTTGATTTACTGTTTTCTGCACAATCCTGAAGAATCAATCTTCCGCTTTGTGATACCCATTACTCCCAATTCCTCTTGCCTAAAACACTCCCCAGCTGTGCTTCCCGGTCATCAACCCTTAAGTCCCATTCGTTGCACACCCAATGGTTTAATATTCTGACCTCAAGTTGTCTATACATCAATGCACAGACGAAAACCTGAAGCAAGATGCGGTACTCCCGCAAGAGTATAATGTACATGACTCACTCACGCTGCATTGACACGACAAGTAGCAGACACATTGCTTTCCGGGCCTCATGGTCACGAGCCTTGACGCTACCATTCCATATTCGGAGTCGTGAAGTTCCACTAGAAGCAAAAACAAATAATTTATAGTGGTTTTACGTGTAATCCAGTTCATATTTTGGTAGTACAACTGTAACAATTAAGGGGTAATCAATCTGTGTTGCCGTGTTTCTTGGGCCAACTTGCATTTTTATAAACGCATCAACACCTTCTGCAAATGGTTTCATTCATACCTCTCTCTAATCCCTTCCCTGGTGTGAATTTGGGGTACGTTTTAATGTAAGTCTCTTCTAAGGGTGCGCGGTAACATGGACTTTGTTCTGCGGTCATGTTGCCCGAGTTTGTAATTCTTCACCTTCGGCAACCTTTGTGATTTCCGATTAGGTTCTCAGGGTTATGTAAACAAATAAATGAAATAAAACACCATTACATGCATACATGGAATAATATTCTAATAATAAAATAAATTTGCTGTTCATATACCGCACAATTATCATGTCAATCTCTCTTATAACTGACACGAAAGCTACGGCCGTTTAAAAAAGGGCGCCCACACCGGTGCACTTGACGTCTTCTCGGATATCCAGTGCACCAAAGAAGACCGATGCAAGGAGCACTACTGACTGCCTTGGTCTCAGTGGGGCCGTGTCAGTATCGCTGTTGGTTACGCCGTGGCTGCAACGCGTCACCTGCAACGTGAAGATGGTGGGTAGCTCGCCTAAGTTCGTCACGTCGGCACGAACCGCTGACCCAGAGTAACTGCTTCGAGCAGACACAACGTTGATGCGTCCCTTTTTCCTGCGTGAAAAGGTGACCACATATGTAGGCTCTGTGTAATATTTCCAGGTTAAGTACAAGCTCACATCCCGAAATGCAAACACACCAGTAATTACGTCATTACAATTCATACCAAACCACAAACATTTTCGTATAGATGCTGCCTCTGTGGAGCTGCTTAAAGGTTGTCTTTATGATTGCAATAAAACAATGATACCTTTACGCATTGCACTCTCTATTTATTGATTCATTGAGTGCTTGCTAAAGGTAACCCCTTCGTAGCCTGGCAATGACCTGTCATCTCACCAAATAAACTAATATATCTCTGTTTATGCGAATCGTTTAGTCTAGCACATCGCTTATGACAGGCCCAAAATATGTTTGCTATTTGCAGGTGGTAGCTCTTTTATGCAATATTCCCGTCTCGGTGTTTGTCCACCAGTATTCTAATCATCTGTTAGTCGCTGGGAACGCCTGGAAGTTCACTCCCTTTGTGCTACCCTTAAAGCCTATGCCTTCAGGAAGCCAAATGTTACCCTCGTGTAGATTTTTCTCGTTACACTCACTTTCAAACAGTATGAGAGGAATAGTTTCTGATGCTTTCCCGCAATAGAAACTGTTGTCAGAGCAGAGCCCCTATGCAGCGAGCCCCTGTATACATCGATATTGTTATCGCTTTCTATGGGGTTATGCAATTTCAGCGTTTTTTTACGTTTTAGGAGAAACTTTGCCAGTGTATGTCAACGTAATTATTTCAGGATTTACACAACATCAGCTTCAAACGAAACATCGAAAACGTAGGTTTCGATTACCCTGATGTTCAGCATGACATATTGTGCCACCGGCATGGATTTCGTTACTTTATTAGCATGGTACACATAATAATATCGTTATGTCCGGTGCGTCCAGTGCAGCAGTTTTTTTATTATTCAGCATTAGAAATTATTCCTGGGAAGAATCGGTACGGTATATTTTATACTATATATACATTTCAAAAGCCAAGCCCCTGAGGTGCTCGAGCTAAAGGCGTCTCCTGTTTTCCTGGTGTCATGTAGTCACCGTATTAAAACGCAGGGACACTCGTTTTTAACGCCTTGCGCCAGGACGTAATGGGTACTAAAAGACAAGTGTAGATAGATTAAACTGGTTCAAAATAAAATAGCATAATTTTATGTTTTGTGGAACGCGCGCTGTCTGCTTCACCAATCGTCGTTCACAGGCAGAAGCTCTTTGTAGATGCTTTAAAATTTGTGTTAGACTGAAATACCAACCGGATATCGACGCTAGGCCTGTTCGGGTCGGCTGGTTTGTCGAAACAAGAAATGCCCCACTTTCCTGGGCCGGGGCCTCCTTGATCACTAAGGACGAGCCCCACGGCGAAGAGTGGGCATTGCATTATGCTTGCTTTGGGTCCTGCCACTACACAAACTGGGGCATATGGGCAATGAAAATTGCCCGAATTCAGGTCCATACAAGCGAGGGCGCCACCTCCTCAACAAGCGTGCGATAGTTCCTCTGAACGGCGATTCTCCGGCGCCCAAACAGCGCGCGCCGTACAGCAAAACAGAGACTTACAATCTCAGACCGTACTTATACACTACATGCTTCTCCCCTCCCCAGGTTTCACGTTCGTGGAGATAGCCCGGGATTTTTTTTCCTCTGTCCTTTGCCTTCACCTGATGCTGCACAAGTCTAATTAGCAATAGATCTCCTGGAAGGAAAGGACGGCCTTTTTGGAGGTTTTTAACGCTTCTTGTATGAACCCTCAGAGCAATATTAGATCAGTCCTCTACCATTTCACACTTTAACATTCAAATAAATTTGACGGTAAGGGACGTACAAATAACACTTTAAAGGAGCCAAGGGGACAAAATATCTTGGTTCTTTAGAAACGCGGTGTTACCCCATTACAATGAATCAAATTTTAACTCAAACTTATGAAACGCAGCATCTCTTGAGTCCAGGTGTCTACGGGAGCTTTCGTCCACAAATATACGACTGCGTATGCAAACAGAGCCATGAGCTTGAACGCTTGTGCCAAAATAAAAGAGGATCATGAAGTGCAGGAAAAAAGTCACCAGCAATTAAAATAAAAAGTATTCTAAAAATACAAATGCCTTTCAGCAAAGTTAAATTCTGCACAAGAAAGCAATCGGGTTTATTTTCTCTCGCGACCACCGGCCATTATCGCCCACGTGGCCTGTTCATGTTTCATCTTTGCAGTCTCTTGAAGATCGGCAAGTTGTGTCCGTGTCATCAACCTGCATGCGATAGTTCACATCGGGGCGAGTGTTCCTTGCGCTCATTTCTCTTGTAGCGCATTGTGCATGCTATAAACGACAATATGACCTCTTGAATATTCAGCAATTGAGGACAAATCTTGATTGTTTTATGTTGTTTTTTTCCATGGACGATGAATTAATGGAATGAACTTAATGGGTGCTTGAGCAGACGCGGAGGTGAGCAATCAGAAAAGGATATGCGTATTTAAGGGACACGGTGAATTGCACACTATCTATGTTCTGAACATCAATACATACTCCTGCAATGTCTGCGAAAAAGAGACAGCAATATCTGGAAATAAATAAAGCTCTGACTATGTGATTTCGAAGCCAAAGCCTTGCCATGCAGAACTTCGTTGCTGCAACATAAAATTTATGTATCTTTTCTTTTTACAGCTTTCCTAGAAGTGGGTTCCTGCGGACCTTTAGTGCCCCTCTTCCAATCATTTGCCATACGTTCAGGTGTAAGATCTTACGCAATGCTTTATTCTACAACGTGCACGTTTCAACTCCGTAGTTTTGTTTATTTGTATAGATGGCGCTTAGCTAGTCAAAGTTTCTGATTCCTGTCCCATTCCACATCTATGTGTTAGCATGTGTCTGGGTGCAGTGAGAAACAAAAAAATGTTTTAAGAGGGAAAGTGTGGGGTTGCACAACTTATTGACCACTAGGCTGCTACTGTGCAAAGCCGACTTTCAATCTCATGCATTCAGGCATGTGTTACTTTTGTTTCTTTTTCCTTCTGCGGCCATCTTTAAGGACCGTTGAACGACAGAAAAAACAGCGCATTTTCGTAAAATGTGCCACTTAAGCACGCCAACATAAAATGCACGTTCATTACCACTCCTAAGGATCAACGGGAGACTGTGCAACATTTCGAGAACCTTGAAATTCAAAAGTGGACAGTCGTAAAGGCCGGAAACACCGACAGAAGCCAACGCGGCTTCCCCATCATCTAGGGCGGCACAGTCCAATATAGGCCTACCTTTGGAGCCAATAAACTTCTTTCTTTCTGAGAAACTAATCAAGATATTGGAAGAAACCAACTAGGACTGTGTAGCAACACCTCGCTTTCTCGCCGGGTCTTAGGGACTTAGTAAAAACATTCCGCCAACAAACTTTACGGCGCAGTTGCAGTAGTACCCTCGATCCTGCCGCACAGTAAACCCATAACTGAGTTTTTAGTACTCGTTAACTTATGTAACGTCTGGCGCGTGAAACATATATATTTTTTTAATTCTATACCTTTTAAAAGAACCGTCCCGTATGATTGGAACTCAATTCAGAATTACTAAACGCCACTTCATTAAAAAAATTCGTTTTTAAGTTTGTCAGACTTACACAAGCCCCATTTACGTGCTTTGTTTTATTAGCGCTGGTACAGCCCATAAAACAACCCTATTGATTTTCTTACACAACAGCTTGAGTCATAACAGCAGGGTGTGATTTCTTCTAGGTTTTTCATTAATGGCACTCGGTGAACACTTTTGGTCTAAAAGCTTTAGGCAATATTTTAGAGTAAGAATTTATAGCAGCAAGGCTGTATAAAAGTAAAACAAAGAAAAAGCGTCTGAGATGAGGACGTTTTACTGAGGGAAACAAAAGAAACTCAACGGGTGGCTTTTTTAGCGGTAGTAAAAGCGGGATTGAAAATTATGAAACGAAACAACCATATTGGTTTAATCGCCTGTCGATAACTACACACCCATTAACTAGACCAAATTATCACAAAACACAACAAACCACACCCCCGAGAAAACACGAAATGAAAGCAACCGGTGAGATTACCCCTGTCTAAGGAGCATGATGTGGTCCGCATTGATCTCGAGCAGGATGAGGCTCAGGTGTGGGTGGGAGTACTTGAAACTTAGGAAACGCTCGCCGCTCGTTTCGTTGTACACGATGGGAGCGTCCGGAAGGTTGTCCTTGTAGGAGCTCAGCAGTATCGATGAGTTCTCGACTCCAGCCGCCTGCTTCGCCTGTTTGAACAAGGGAAAAAATGAGCCAAAGTTATACTTACAAAGTGTACGAAGCATTTTTTGGGAAGGTTTACTAATGTGAACAAATGTATCTGTGTCTTGTCTTCATGAACGTACAGAGAGCCTAGCCCGCTGCACATCTAAAAGTAGATTGTGAAGCTTCATATTATTCCCACACTTTTTGAGTCTATATGAACAAGGTCAATTCTGAGTAGACGACGTGAGGGAGTATATATAGACCCGTGCAAATAAATTCACCACTTGTTAAAACTTTCAAGCCTTGAAGCAATCGTGACAAAGTAGAAAATTAGTGAGCAAAACACATAAACAACACAGAACAACCAAGAAACGCAGTACTAAATTGCTACAATGCTGGACTTCGGCTTTCGACCGCCACAGGAATTGAATTACAATTGTCGGCGATGGTGATAAGCAGAAAAGACGCAAAAGCTATCCAAAGGCCCATTTCCCCTTACCATAGCCAGCGCCGTAGGCTCGAAGAGTTTGTCCCGCCTGTGTAAGGTTGACTCGATGGCCTTGTTCGGGTTGTTAATATCGCCGCACAGGAAACCATTTCTTTAGAAAAATACATTACGACTGGAGATGTAGCATAACGGAGAGGAGAAGGAACCTACATCGGTTGTCGTGAAATGAAATCACCCATCGCTCATATAGACATACACTTTGGTTGAGGCAATTGTATTGTTTATACCTGGCCGGCAGGCCAAGATTTACGAAGCGGTCCGATATACAACATTGTTCCGGAATCCTTCCTTTAAACTGCCTGTAAACAGTCCCTGAGGGCTCTTCACATGTGGGTGACCGTACATGTGGGTGGGCACAAATACGTGTAAGTGTAAGCGTGACGGCATGCATGTGTGTGTGCGCACGCCTCCCTCGAAAGGGCTTAGTTTTAAACTTAAACACGTACGTCTCAGCCCACACATTCGTCCTCGCAACTCATTCTCGTTGTGGTGCGGATGCATGTCAGGCTATGCAAAAGTCCTTGCTTTGGAGCAGTGGAGCACTACATGATAGTTGTATGAGCAATTTGAATGCACTAGACCATGTCCGCTCGGCAACAGTGTACAGTTAAGGCAAGACTAGTCTATGCTTTTATTTCTTCAACAGAATAAATTTTCATCACAATATTGAAAAAATGGAGGACGATTACATACACCCTCATGCAAAATATATGCTCAGCATCAAGTGCCGTCTTCTCGGTCACGGCTCATACCTGCTGAGTTATAAGGAAGTGATAGCGAACGCGCTGCCTTGAACGGTACGCTGCCCTTATCAAGCACAGTGTTGTCACCGCCGACATATTGTAAATCGTGTTTGAGCCTTCTGGTCAAACATCACGTGGTTCTGTTGAGCCTTCCAACACGGAGGAGACAGTTAATTTACTAAAGAGAATTGAGCAACCGGAGGAACGCCGAAAAAGCTATGTTCGTACGTAACGCAATACGTGCTGGGCTTTTATGGCACCCCCTCTCCATACTGCCCTGCTCCTCACACTTTTGCCACAGTTTTCTCTTCCCGTTCTCTACTGTCTTCGGTGTTTCGTTGTTGCATCCATTACGAGGCCAAAAAAGACGTGAAACCACAGTAGCTTAAGCTGAAGTGGTCAGTAATTAAATAAAATCGTTCGTTTTCCACCGGCTCTTTGTTCTCCTGCGGACAGAACAAAAAATATTTTGTTCTGACTGGCGATGCATACTCAATCAGGATTAAAGCACTACATGCCTGTCGTGTTTCTTAGGAAGTATGGCAACCGTTTTTTTTTAATTATACCATCCGTTTGCGCTGGCCACTTTCGAGAGTAATTACATTCTGTATTTCATTTTGGTATATTGCCACGTCTAAGAAGTATAATTGCGTAATAAGATGTGTCCAATGACATTCCAAATTGCATTTAAAGCGCATCCTCAAAATCGTATCTACCCTTACACGCGCGTAATTGACCCTAATTGTTTACTCTGGAGAGTGGAAGAACAAAAGTGGAGCTACTTCCGGTCTTCGTGAGTATACACTGACCGATTTGTAGGCGGGAGCGCAGGCTGATAGGCCATTCTCGTTCCTACTACACGGAAAGCCCATCCTTGCACTAGAAAGAAGTGTATACTTCAAACAGCTGCGCCGGTTGGGCCGGCGGAAACATTTAGGATACACATGGACGAGCATACCGGAGCAAAAAAGCTTTCTTAGAACTCCTAGTGGTGCGAAAATAAAGCATGGGCCAATTATCAACGTGGTTAAAATTAAATTCTGTAGTTGGATAAAACGCCAAATTTCAAACAGAGCAATTAAAAAGGACCAGGTAAAACAGAAAATTGTAACCAAGACAAAAAAGAGAGAAAAATATGTTCTGGAGAAACAAGTACTAGTTAAATCCCCGAATGGCTTTTAAAATGCTTTGCTCACATAATTTTAGCTTAGCGGTAAGGAATATTCTCCTCAAAAGTTTGCGTCTGCGTTTTGTGTTTTTGTAGAAATGCTGCTACACGGTGCGTTTTTCAACCGCAGGGGCCCAAAGGCGGGCAGGCTAGAAATACGGAACAACATTGTGTCTCCCTAGATGAACACCAGAGGTAACTTTTTGGGTAAACTCCAAAGCTGCTGTTTTCTGTAACTTCTGCTTTTGCCAATGGTTCTGTGCTTTTTTTTTCATTTTTCAACTGTACATTTTGACAAACCAATTCAAATTTGTGTGTACACGTGCTGCTGAGCATGAGGACATGGCTACTTTTCCCGGCCATGGCGGCCGTTCTTATGATGGAGGCGCCAAGCAAACACGCCCGTATGTACGAGGCTTCGGCGCCGTTAGAGATCCCCAAGTGGTTAAATTATCCGGAGACCCAAATACGGCGCGCCCTATCGCCTGCGTTGTGTCGGCTCGTTAAAGACTGCAATAAATTATCTAAATTTTCGAACCATATTACATTTTTGGCTCGCCTCGCAGTACACTTCAAGAACCTGCAATTTAAAATTTGCGGCGCCTGTGCATGTTAGGCTCTGACAGTACATCGTGCCAGCCATTCGCATGGAAATTTCATTCAGGTCGCAAGTAGCATCCCAAGAGTAGCTATGTATTTATTTGGTAATATACGTTGAATGAACGCGAAATTTTTTTCTCTCCCCCGCATTTTGTTTCAGGGCATGGCCTCATTGCTTTCTCGTGGCTCGCTACGTATCAACTCTGTACCTACGGTTGCGGATTTTTTTCCACATATGTATTTCAAGAGAAGCCAGCTTACGTTGTTTTGTCTGACAGTAACAAGCTATGTTTCCCTCCACCATATCTCATCATAAACAATTGCATGTCCAACTATTTCTTTGAGATAGTGTGTTGCATCGCCATAGCTTCGTTCGTAATAGTGCTATGGGCTCACTTCTGTCATGACCGGCAGTTACGTGTCTTGTAAAAAATCTCTGTAAATAATCCGCATGTCTTTAACAAGAATCGAGGGAAAGCGATATGGTTATTGGATTTCTATATTCTATAACATCGCGATATCTCTTTTAGTAGGGTTAGATGAAGCGCTACCCTTTCGGGTACTTTGACTGTATTTCTATTTTAGAGACTTAGTATTGTAATTTCCTTATATTTTATCTCAATGAGTAGGTGCAAATTTTAAAACGACGCTTGTATAGCTGGGGTCGTCATATTTTATAGGCATGATAATACAGCTCGAAAGAAACCACGGAAGCCCAAACTGTTCTACATTGCGAGACACTGAAAAAGTAATGCTCCGGTGTGTGGTGTGTTGAGTACGGTGTCAAAATCAAAGTCGCAGGCCACACAAATCGCAATGAGGAGACATAGCATTTGATCACACTTTTTATCTAAAGTCTGTATCAATTGCATGTGTTGTTAAAGTCTTCGCAGGTCATCAGGTCCAACAGAGCGGAGTTGCATGTATATTTCTTCTGTCACATTTTCCCAGTGCTAACCTCGGTCAAATGCGCTCAGATAATACACCCATGCAATTCCCAACACTTACACAATCCTCGAGCAATAAAAACAAAAAGTAATGCAAGTGCACGAAACTTACCTCTTCGTCCAGAAATATATCATAGGGCTCCAATTGGAAACACCTGGGTGAAAAATAAGAAGCCATACTAAAAGGCCTCTGTGCGCTATAGTGTGCTTAATAGGCGTGGTTTATATTATGTGGTAATAAGTGTGTAACGCACCGCCTCACGATAAAGATATATTCTGAGGCTTAAGACCCACGGTAAAAAACAACGCGTGGTCACCACGGACTAACCCAATGGCAAAACTGAAGAAACTGAGGCATGCTTGTGCGGAATCTGTGTATTCCATTATTTTTTAGGTGCGATAAAAGACGCCCGCAAAGGGATACTAAATACCACGGAGGGCTAACAGATATGGCCCGATCTTTGTAACAATCTGCGTTCTTCACGAAACCAGCTATCTCTCAGTTTTTTTTCACTGTTTTCTACTTGTGTAAAAACTCAAATTCTTCGCCTAACGTAACAACGTCTCACCTCTTGTTAGTTGGATGACAGTGCTCCGACATACTAGCAGGTGAAGAGTTGATGCACTCCATGACATCAGAAGATTTAGTAATATTGCTTGGAATAAGCATAATGCTGTCAGATCCTTTCTGCAATGTGCAAGTCGAAAGAGGTAGGCCAACTTGATGTTTTAGGGATAAGATTCGAGCAACGAAGTGGGCGGGAGTACTGTCAAACACCGACGCGGATAGCACGTATCACAGCCCTCATCGACGAACTTAAATTTTCTTAGGGAAACTGTTTTTTTTCTTGTACCATCGAAAAATAAAGCTAAAAAACCATGGGTAACTGCGGATTTGCAAAAAAATCAAAGTAAAACTGAAATTATATTCACAGTTTATGAAGTCGAGGGACATTAATAAAACGTACATTAAAGAAATATCATAATCAATTAATGAACTAAAAAGACCACATCCGATTACTTTATAGCGTTTTTTCTTCCATCTTCAAAGAGGACTACCGCGAGTCATGGGCTCAATTAAACTCCGTACTCAACCACCGATCAAGAGTGTCACCAAAAACAATTGAACATGATGGCACTTTTTAATGGTAAAGAACTCCGAGACAAATTCAACAAGTTCTTTATAAACGTAACGCGACCCTTATGCTGCTCATCTCATTCTCCATGCGATTATGCTTATCAGGCTCCAAGCGAGAAAGAACTTTGTCATGTCTCCAACCACTCAAATGGAAGTTCAACAAATATACAAAAACTTCGGACTCATCGAGGCTCAGGATATCGATTGTTTTAAAATTAAGCCATTTAAATATGTGATCGACCTACTAGCCGCTGTCTTGGCTTTCATTTATAACCATTCACTGGGTACTGGGATTTTTCCAAAACAAATGCAGATTGCGAATTGGGTTGCCAGGCGTAAAGTTGGAAGCATTTCTGTTTTTTCCCAAAATATACGCCACTTTCAATCCATCCAGTGTTATCAAAGGGCTTAGAAAAGATCATTTAAATCCGAATGCACAATTTCTTATCTAAGCATTCCGTGCTTTCAGAGTGTCAGTGTGGTTTTAGGAAATGCAGATCAACAGAGACGGCAGTGCTGAAACAAACAGAAACAATAATAAGGCATTCGATGCAAAGCCTCTTGCTCTCGGGTTGTATATAATTTTTCAAAGGCATTTGATGTAATTATTCACACAATTTTGTTGGACAAACTCCTTCGTTACGGCATCAGAGGCTCGGTCGCTACTCCTATACGATTATACTTTGAACACCGTCGTCAAGTAGTACCTCACAATAAATCTGCTCAGACATGCAACCAATAATGTCTAGTGTGCAAGAAGGGAGTAGTTCTTTGCTGTTCCTTTTATATTCAATGATATCTTTTATAGTTCATTGCCAGGTAACATGATATCATACACGGATTATATCACCATGCTAGTTTCGGAGAGTGCAGAAACAATGTTATCCGTATACGGCAATAAATTTTCTCGAATACCTTCAACAATGGTGCGGAAAAAACTACATAAAAGTAAATACCAACAAACAAAAGCTGTAATATATCTAGCGAAAAACAAAATTGTACGTGATACTATTCAACTGATGTATGAAATATAGTTATTGATATTGTTTCAAACATAAAGTCCCTAGGCGTAGTCTTTTCAGAAACACTCAACGGGAATCTACAAATCGACTAAATACGCAATAAAATGTTTCAAATAAACGGTGGAATATATCAACACAGCTACACTCTTCCAATGGTAGGGAAGCTACTTATATACAATCCTGTTTTGCTTCCAGTCATAACATATTGTGATACCATATGGGGAAACAAAAAAAAAAATATTCTAAAGTTACTGGTAGCACAAAAACAAACAGTGAGACTAATTATAAATATACCATGGTATGCGCTAACCGAACGCTATTTCACTCAATATCATGTGATTGAAATTAATACCTTATACGCCTTTAGATTTCTAGTCATGTATAAGAATGCAATATCAAGAAACAATGAATCATTTATTTCCTTGTCTCAACTCACACGCCATGCCACTTCTTACAACGTACGCCAGCGCCTGGCGTGGTTCCGGCCTTTTTCTGAAATAACTAACGCCTACAGTAATTGTGCTACATTTTACCATTGTATATAAATTGTCTTAAGAGTAATAATATCTGCCTCGCAAAACCTTCAAAGAAAAAAATTGTATACGGTTCTTACCTGTTCGAGTCACTCCGAATTGTCATGATGAAACTGCATTAAACTCTTTGTCAGGCAACAATCTGTACAGCAAATCCCTTATAATGTGTTTTACGATTTTGTAAGGTTTTATTTTGTGCGTTTTAAGCGAGTGCTGTTGTTTTTGTGACTGTTTATTATGTTTGTTCTCGTGCAAGTGTGTTTTGTGATTTTATGTTATCCTTCTGAGCGGCCTACATATCACGTAGATGGTACAATAGGGCTTTGGCCAATGTATGAAGTGAAATGTATATGAACCAAGCTGTCGGGTTGGGCGTATGTGTATTGAAGCTGCGTTGTTTGCAGCTTTTTCCCATGCGTCCTCTCTCTACTGTACCGCAGCAAAAGAGAAATAAAGTTTCATTTCATTTCAAAGCACAAAACTCAACAAAGTGTTTCAGATACTCAAAGAGACCAGGTTGTGAATTCGTGAAAAAACTGTTTTTCCTTCCTTGCAAAGACAGTCTCAAATGAACACAATTTTCATCGTTTATCCTGTCAATAAAGCAGTATTCAGTGTTTATATCCTGAAAGACAAAGACATACCGTGCGCCATTAGCGGCGGACGTAACAATTAACAGTACTGACGCGTCGTTGCCTTGGAATGTGATTGGACGATGTCTGGGATTTTAATGTTCAAGCCAGTTTTGTTTTCCGTTTTATGCAACAGTACGCTTAGTACCAGGCGATACCGTTGGTTGGGCTTTCTACACATCTGAAAAGCATAATGCCACGCTTCTGCGATGTTGGCAGCTGTAAAATGGGTCAGAAAGCATGGAAGTATACGCTTCTAATAGAAACGTTCACGCGCCGAGGTGTGAGCAGTAGCGGATGTCCCTCCGCGTCATCAGAGACGTTCACCTCCCGAGGCACTGCGCCCCCCAACGGGTGAAGGTCGCCTTTATCGTAACTATGTTTCAACAGAGATGTTCGCAGCAGGCCGAAATTCTGCCGATTCGCCACTGTTCTCACAAGCTGTCGGTACTGACGCCAACGCGCGCCAACTAGCCAGCGCATCCGTGCAAGCCTGCCCGCAGTCTGCCAACTAACTCGGGGAGCAACGAACGGGTTTCAGTGCAAAATGGTCGATGCCGTATACAAAAAAAAAATTGGCTCCAGAAAAACAATTCCTCTCAGGGATTTCCACTTGCTCATCGCGACACACTACACCCAGAGGTTAAGACCACTGGTCCTAACACCTCCCCCCCCCCCATCTTTCGATGTCTGGGAGGTAAAATAGTTATGAGATGACAGCGCAGCTGGAACACGGAGAAAACGGAAGAGATATAGGCACACACGAGGACACAAACACATATATATGCGCAGTTGTCGCATTATACTGCTTGTTTATCAGCCACTCATGGGTAGGAAGTTTAATTCCTTCTTAGTCAGTGGAACGCACGGCGAGCTGACGCATGCCAGTCCCAACCTGTTGATAAGTTCTGTCTGTATATTGCCCGTGCGGAGCGGTCAGAACATTTTAACCTCTGTTTTGTCAAAGAAACGCACACATCCGCATGTGGACCAGTGCTGGGCTAGAAACCCATCGCGCAGGTTTCTTTCGAGTGCGTTCTTTCAAATGCATTTTTGCACTTGAAAGAAACGTGGCGATGGGTTTCTAGCCCAGCACTGCTCCACTTGTGGATGTGCGCTTTTCTTTGAAAAAACAGTTGTTAAAATGCTCATGCCTGACCGTTACGCACGAGAGATTATAGAGGCGGAACTGATCAACAGGTTGGGACTGGCATGCGTCAGCTCGCCGTCTGTTGCACTAAGGAGGAATTAAACTTCCTACCGATGCGCAGCTGAGAGACATGTAGATTAGTGTGGTACTGCGCATACATATGTGTGTGTATTTCTTTATATAAACTGTTGGTCGCCGCGCTCGTGTGTGTCTATATCTCTTCCTTTATGTCCGCGTCCCAGCTTCGCTGTCGTCCTATAATTAGTTCAACCAAGCATCCCAAATAGCCTATTTAAAAACAAAATATATAGGGCATGCTCTTTTTTCATTTTCATCATTGCTAGCAGCGTAGATGAATACATCCTGAATAACGCATTTTTATAAGGGAATCCAAATCTCCAAAAATATCTTATGTCTAGCGACCGCGATTTCTAGGAAGGAGAAGATATCGCAAATGTGTGGCTTTGCTGCTTACCGCTGTGCTGGGTCACCTGCGCAAAAGTGATTCCCGTACCTTGGGTTTTCCCGTATAGCAGTAAACATTTGGGTTGAATTTAATTGTTCATTTATACGTAAGCAATGTGGTCTCTTCCCCACCATTAGTTTGACTTAGGCTTTTTACAAGCGTGCCAGTCGCGCAAGCATACTAGGCTTACAGCTCCAGTGAAGCGGAGTCAGCGAAACGTCGCATTTGCGCTTTTGTAGAGCTATTTGGTGTATTTCGAATTTACTAAGCTTCGTACAGTGTACGAGCAAGCGAAGTAAAGCCACATTTTTCCGAGAAAAAATCTCATGGCTTAGTTGTATCGCTGGGAAACAATTGAACGACTCGCATGCAGCCGGCAAACTGACTCTGTCGGGGGATCAGCGAGCCACTCAGTAGACGCAGTCAGGCCAAGCCAGCGAAAGTTATCATCGTACAAAATGTCAAAGAAAATCAAAGAAGGTGCATAGACTCGGGCAGCAAATTAAATTGATTTTTCACTCAATAAATTCGCGTAAACACCACCACAGCGGTCTAACATGGCCTCAGGATACCCGACTTATGTGCAAGTGCGTCCACAATTTTTACAATTCTTTCAGTTTTTTTTTAATTATAAACAGACCAGGGTATAGGGAGGTTACGTAATCAGTTCAGGGCAGTGCGCACCATAGGATGCGCCACTAGGGCGTGGCGCATCTTCCAGTGCTTTCTCTCGCTCCACTGCTACACTGGGGGCTACTGGGGGCACGCAAACCCAATTACTTCATTTTATTGTACTTTTACTTATTAATCTCTATTTCACTACACAGTTCATTTTACTTTTTATTTCATGCCTTCATACGAGCTTTTTGTTTGGAATTTTTCGTCCTAAGAAGTAGTTTCTGCCGTAGGTGGCACACAGTGCAATCACGTGAATATGGCTGACTGGCAAAAAAGAAAGCGGGTGATGAAAGCGCGCCACATTCAAAACAGTTGCTGCTCGTATTACGTTATCGAAACCCACCGATGTTCGACAAAAAATTTTCTCGGCGCGGTCCGTCTGCTTACGTGCTTTTAAGGCGAAACCCTGGTGAGACGTATTAGCAACTTCTTTTTTAATTTATTGTACTTGCGCCTTTTTCCTCGCTTTGGTTTCGTTTTCTTTTAGCACGGATTACTTTAAACAGCTTTTTTCTGCTGTTTCGTGTTTGCGTCCGTTTCTTCTCTTTCATTTGTTCGTCTTAGTGTGCAAGCAGACTGGAACACGCCACAGCCTCCTTAGAATCGGGGTTCTGCGAGGGTGGTGTGCACCTGTCCTACTCCAGTGACATCACGTTCAGGCTTCACGCTGCACGCACTATTCTACAACTGTTACTGTTCGAATTCACAGTGTTATGAATTTTGCGAACCGGGCACGTTAGTTCCTCAAAGGTCCAAATTCCGGGCATATCCCCAAGTGGCCATGGGTTACGAAGGAAGCATAGTAACAAGGAAAACGACTTTTCAGGTTTGTTTGCGTTATTTCATTTTGCTCTTCACCGCTCTTGTTCGAAGAAGCTCTCCACAGTCTTTTTTTTTCTTTTCGTAGAGTTCAATCCCCTCGCAACCCTCTCTCCCTTCCCGCCCTTCCCACTCCAGCTTACCCTGTATGGCGTCACGCGGTTGCTTTAATTCTTTGCTCTCCCCTTAATCGCTTTCCATGCTCTGCTTCCTACCACACGATGGTGACCCCTGAACAAAACCCGTTGAAAGGTGTTAAGATCGCCTCTCACAATAGGCACGCGCCGTTGATTGTATTGTATAGAGGATAATGAAAAGATGCAACAGGCCATCAAGCTATTGGGGTATTCGCCGTACCAGCATGGACCACGTGGAACAGGAAGGCAGGATTATGTCCAATCCAGACACGGGGACATGCGCCAAAGACGTGCCAGGGAAGAAGATGAACCCCATAAGGTGCATGCGCGAGAAACGAGCTGGGTTATCTCAGCGCTCGGACCTGCGTTCCTATCGGCTTCACCCCTTCGAATATACCACTTCAACCGACTATCGGTGCGTCGAGTGTCTCCTTGACAGCATATGTAATTCGTATAAGCTATCCTGCCAGTAACGTTTTCACAAGAAAGGCGCGCTTTCACAACGTTTTCACAAGAAAGGGAGACTGTCCACCACGCTGATTATAAACAAAACGCACAGTCATGCAATGCTTTTTTCGAAATTGCTATTGCGAGCAGACGATAACTGAAGCGCACGCGCCGGCTGCAGACGGATAGACGTGCGGTAGGAACCTGTGGAAGCCATGTCCGCCAAACCACCTAAAAGAAAGGCGAGGTGTGCAAAACACGTCTCCACTGATTATATTGCGCACACACCCCCTAGCTGGTGGTGGTCGATGGTGCAGTCGCTACCAACGCTTCTGTAAAAGCTGCCCGCCGCGTAAACCGCAGCGCACACTACACTTGCTCCTCGACGGTCATGGAGCTAAAGCCGCCTCTAAGTCACGCAAACGGGGTCTATCGCCAGACGACTGCACAACTAATGCAAAGCACTTTTCGAGTGAAAGAAACGGGCTCGAAATTCCTGTTTCGTTTAAAAGACCTGTCGGGGCAGAAATATGCCTGCTACGGAGATCATAAATATAAACCGCGCCGCAGCAGCGGCCACCACGGGCGTCACGAGTTCAACTCGGCCGTGCAAAACCATGCCCGAGTTTCCTCCGAGTTCTAAGTCAGTCAAACACACCCAGCCCATTGGTGGGCGCGGCGTAACAACCGAAGCCACACCCACCCATGGCGTCCGCTTTGTGGGGGCGTAGCGTTGTAGCCACTAAGTCGTCACTTGATGCCCCCGTAGCAGCGACAAGAACTTAGCACAAAACAAAAATGAAGTCCCCAGGCACCCTCAGCCAACGGTGCCACAGTCGCGGGGGGGTTCGGTCCGAACTGGAGTTCACTATTGTACAAGCCGACAGGAGAAGCAAAAACGACACAATTTTACCATGCGAGCCTTCTTTATACACCGTGAAAACATAGTAGATGACTAATGACCCAACATCAAAGTCTAAAACGCACTCGCCAATTCTCAAACACGCTCTTCTATTGACACGGGATGATTTCTGATAAGCGCCGCCGTGCACACTCAAGCAAGCGGTAAACAAAAGCCATATTTGATGGGCGGGAGCAGGGTGCGTTCCATTCGCTACAGTGGACCACTTTGATTACTTGGTTTGCGCTTGCGCAGAGCTGCACTGGGACTGCCATCAGGCCACGTTGCAAACATAATTCAGTGGAAGAGCAGAACACCGAGAAAAACAGACCGCCCCTTACCGGGCGTGGCCAACAGCCACGCGTGGGGTTATCTAGTTATGCTCGGGAATAGGTTATCTATTCCCGAGCATAAACAAAGTAGCAGTGGGGTTATCTAGTTTATGCTCGGGAATCAGTATTGCAGAGCGATTTCAGAGGGTGCTGCATGCGGAAGATAGCACACGCCGTACTTTATCAACGTAAGCGGCCCCAACACAGCGCGCAGGATATGCCAGGCGTGCTGCGCGATTCCGGTGGTTTTGCTCAAGGTGTATCGAATGCTCCACTACCACTACTTTCATAACCCAAGCAGCTGGAAACTCGGGAGGAGGCGAAACTCGGGCCTTCTCGAATAGCGCCCCTGAAGGTACATGTTAACTGAATACTCCTAAAGAGGGCATAAGACGTTACACTTGTGGCTAATTTTAAAGCCATCCACAAAATAATCCCGCGGCAACAAGTCACCGCCATCAGGCGGTGACTTTAGCCACAAAGCATAACTTTAAAACCTCCGTTCCTAGAGCACCCATGGTGAGTAAGAAATAAGGTTGTCGCGACTAGTGCCATTGGTGTGTGGAGCACTATAAAACACGTTCGGGAAACTCACCGCGTAGACGGATGGTAGGCGGTCAATTGGAATTCCCAAGGGGGGAAAAGGAATAAGCACGCGTAGTTTTCTGTAATTTTTTAGTACAAATGTGGACTCATCAGCCTTCTCAGACAGGAAGCTGGCCGTCACCTGTGACAAAAAATCATTATCAAACTTACTGTTATTCCTACAGTAATTTTTTTCACGTCACATGTGCAAGCTTTGAAATACTACGAGACGTTTTGAACAAACATATCATGTTTAATTCGCCGAAGGTGCACGTTGGCTCAAATATTCCCAGTAGTGGAGGACTAGATAAAAATCAAAACCATCTCGCTGGCCTAAACTTGCGCATCCATCTCGACACACGGACGTTTTCGGCGCATAAACGGGCGAACGTTGCCCCGATAAAACGAACCAGGGTTCCTTGCGGGTAAAGCATGGAACTCATTTCACAAATACGCGTGTACTTCTAGCGGGTTAGATTTTTATTAGAGCCACTACAACTTTAATTCAAGCTTCCTCTGTAATTTAAATTTTAAAACACACTCGCTCAAAATGTTCTATTCAGCATTGTTTTCACAATACAGAAAAAACAAAGCTTGAGGTATGAAATCTTATTCTATGGCCGTTAAGGTTTGGTGGAAATTGAGTGACCCACATTCCGAAACTTGATTTCAGTATTCCTTTTATAGCTTTTTTCAGCAAACGCAGACACTGCAAAACAGACTGTTCAATTAAGCCCCACCCCAGAATTTCACTAGTTGCAGTTTTTTGGAGTAGGGTTGTATGGTCGAATTTGTATTTCAGTTGCCTGTGCGAATACCTTGAACTTGGCATCAGTAAAACCACACACCACAAAAGTATACCAATTCAAATTTTATGTGAGTCACTCCTATCCGTGTATTTTGGGAGTTGTAGAGCACCAAAAGGAGTTAGCCTGGAATATGAATAAACTTTCGATATTGCTTAATCACGCTTTACAAAATTCACAATTTACTTTCATACTCAATGGCCACAGTTTTTCACGTTTCCGTCAGGGCTTTTATCTTGTATAATCAATAATTTTGGTGAAGTATGTAATTTGCTAAAGTATCATGTTTTAAAAGTGGTTCCCGAAATGTTGCTTGGAATAGTGACCTGGTGACGCCTTCATATTTAGTTTTTTATTGTTGCACAAAAGGTTCTCTCCAAGAATGTTGCTGTTTGTAACACGTGCAATATTTGTGTTTTTTTTCTTTGACCTAGTTCTAGGCTTCAATTTGACCTCCACCTTACTGACAACCTCTGATAATGACTCCCCCTACCACCTCCATAGCTTCTGTCGTTTCCGAGAGCCGTGCTCTAGAACGTGTGGCGCAGGAACAAACGCCTTCGTACCCTCTCCTTCCATGAATTGACCAAATACACTTTCCGCTTACCTTTTCCGCAGCAAAAAATATGCCCCTTTGCATCCTCCCCAATATCCCTGCTCACACTCCCAAACAAATCCCACTTCTACACTCCAATCCCCTCCCGGTCATTCCCTTGCACTCCTGGGGCACTGCCCCTATATGAGGCTTGCCAGCAAGGGGAGTGTTTGACCTGGTGAAGGCAAGTCTCTTTGCTGAAACATTGGCAACGACCGTGATCTCGTTCGAAGTGTTCTTTCCACATTCCTTCACTACTTTTTGTTATACCCCTAAAGAGTTTTATGCCTCATTATAGCGGCGTTTCTTTTTTCTTTATTCTTAAGTTGCTGTGCTCGTTAGTTCTTAAGTAGCTGTCCCCTTCGTTTATCCACACTCCACAATATTTATATTCTTTGACTATATAATCCATCATGCTAGATTGTCACTGTGTCCGTGCTTGTGTAATAGAAAACTATAATTCCCGATTTTTTACTCGTGGCTCCTCGTCGTGTCGGCCAGCCTTCGCGAAGAGAGCGTAGATGCTTGTCATGACCGCCCCACCGCCGGACATATTAGATACATCCGCACACTATCGACAATAAGTTAAACCTATTACTGTTCTCGTCTACCTCAATCAGTCCGCCATTATACGCAGACATGCCTGGAATGTCAGAGCAGAAAAAAACCCCTAGCAAGGCCGGCTGGACCCATTCAACCTATAGAGCCATCAACAATGCCTTTTGAACAATTAGGCGAACATTTCCTTTTTCTAACTCCAAGAATCGATGGATCATAGTAGCAACAGACCACTGGACTCGCTACGAACCATCTAAAACACTTTCATCCGGAACTAGCGCAGAAAGAACAAAGTTTTTACTCGACTCAATTGTTTTGCGGCATGGTGCCCCCAAAGTGATCATCACAAATCGCAGCTCTGCGTTCCCGAGATCTTGCTTCTGGGCTAGTTGGTGCATTAATTCCTATAAAACACTGCGCTGAATTAACATTGACAAAGACGAAGGGCGAAGAAACACCGATACACACTTATGAAAGCGCAGCTATCAACTGGCCTTTATTTCCCGACGTCATCGGAAAACATTGGAAACATAAACGTAGAAACAGAAACATGTGGCGGTTTTGAATGTTCCTGTTTTTATGTGTATAGTTCCAAGGTTTTCCGATAGGGTCGGAAAATAAAGGCCAGTTGATAGTTGCGGTTTCGTAAGTGTGCATCTTGTGTATCGCCGTCCTTCGTCTTCGTCAATGTTAATTTATCGCAGTGTTTTATAAGAAGTGTGCGTTCACGACCCAACTCACGCAGGACATACTCCGCTTGAGCAACACCAGCCACCGCCGCACAACACCGTACCACCACCAAACAAATAGCCTCGCAGGGCGGCTACACAGGACCATTAGCGATATGATCGCGATGTAGGCAGACGTAGAGAACTGAACGTGGGACGAAGTGCTCCCTTTCGGAACGTTCGCATATAACACCGCGATTCAAGAAACGACAGGATTCTCTCCATTTTTTTTGGCAGACGGCCGAAACATGAATGAATGCTCGACGGGATGTTGCCTCACTTTCCGGGTGATCTTACCACGAAGATACGGAAGAAATATCCGAAGGAGCAGAGGACACACGGTAGCTCACGATCAAGATTCGACGACCCACACTATAGATAGCAGCAGAGACGCGCGACTACACGCCGATAGGGCAGGCCTAGCACTTAACCGACATCACACTAACACGTTAGCAGTGCGGGGAAAAAAACCCTATGCAATACACTACACCAGCAGAATTTTCAAGGAAAAGCAGAAAAAACAATAGCTCATCAGCGTAGTGAATTTGTTACATCAGGGTTAGCGGTCACAACGCCTTCGTTACATATAGGTCGCAAGCACATCGTTTGAATGGGCTGGCTTTGGAGAATTGAGAACTTCGTCAAGTTCAGGGATTCATTACATTGACTTTCGTTACATCCAGGTTTAACTGTATATATATAGTAGAAGAGACGCATATCCGTGTTTAACATGATTACAACGTTGCAGCCGTTAGAATTGATGCCTCGGCTTTGTACCCCGCAGTCATGCACTTAAGGAAGTAGCAAGGCGTGTTTTGTGTTTTCCTTTGCCGGTTCGTGCAGGGCAGCATACCTTCTCTGATCGTATCTAAATGACATAATCAAAACATACACGAATTTACCTTTTAAATGCAGCTGCACATCTCACCACGGAAAAAACAGTAATTGTCCTGACATATTTACTACATCGAATTCTTCAGGGTTGTTCCTTTTGCTGAATTCGACCAATTTTTGTGGAGACGAGGTTAAAGGAGTGGCGTGCTATTAAAAACATACCGTGTTTTCTCTGTTGGTGTCTTCAGAGTGGTCGGCACTAAGGACAAGTTCTTCAGGGTGTTCGGGAAGGCTCTTCCATCGCTCGGGGAGATTCGGTTGCTCTGTTTGCACAAACAGCCGGATGTACGTCTCTTGCTTGATGACTGGAGGGCCCAGGAGTGAAACGATGTACCTTTCAGGAGTGAACAGTCAGCCGCAGTAGCAATGGAAATGTAGCCGTAAAGGAAACATTGTAGGGCTTTAAATAACGTCCGCTTTAAATAACGGGAAAAAGAGTTCAGAAAATATTCGCTGTAAAACAGTGTCCAAATATGATAAAGCTCCAAGCAAAACATCCAGCAATCTGAGAATACTGTTTGTGAAAGCTTTATAAGCACATGTAGCTGCTTAGTCGCTTCCGTCTTGTCACAGTAGTCCTACAGACATGCAAAGCAGTCACACAGAAACACGGTAAGACGTCTTGCAAACCCATACCATTTAAAAAGACCAATGGGGAATTATAAGCAGGATAACCACGTACGGTATTTCTACGACGCATCAGCCCTTGCACAACAGGTTTTTCTCCTTTTCAGTCTATCATATTCATTCTGGTGAACTATTTTTCAACTTTTATCTCCTGGTAACAATTTCGCAACGCGAGATAGCATGATGATGATGATGTGCGTGGGCACAACATTTAATGGGGAGTCGGTTGTCAGCAACTGAGTTGTCTATTTTATTCCTTCCTCTATGCTAACGGTATCTTCTATGTAACAAGCTAAAGAAGTGTCATCTTAACAATAATATTATATCCACGTTTACATACTTCCTTTAATTCTAGCGCTGCTCTTAGGAAAGGCTCAAAATAATTCTTCTTCCTTGAGAGGTGGTTGCCTGTCCTAAGTCATATTACCCGCTCGTTTTTTCGTCCATCAGAACTCTATCTTGTTTTTATCGTCTCGATAGCCTTGAATCTTCGGGCTTCCTGAAGCCGAATATTTCGCGTCGTGCATATTTGGATGGACACACTCCCATTCCAACCCTATGTGCCGCATACTTTTCTGTTTAATTTCCGCAGACCACGCACATCTCATCATTTTGTATATACTTCCCCACAAATGTCTTAGCTTTTAAGCATCCTGCTCTAGTCTCAAAAAGCGAAACACTGCCCATGGAAATATCGTAGAGATTTTCCTTTCTGACGTCCGGATTTGTCTTCCCATTACATCTCTAATGAAAGTTATAGCTTTCATTTTTCTCCCGTTTTATTTTTTCTATCCACCTTGCTTCTGTTTGGTTAGTTTGGCTGCATTTGATTCTCCACATTTTTTTCCGTATTTCATTGTTAGCCTTTTAGTCTTCAGTAGCCAGGGTATGTCCATGCTTTTCCTGTATATATACCACAATTTTTTCCGGTTCACCAACGTTGCTCCATTGCTCTGAAAATACCCTCAAAACATATTTTACTCTGAGCTTCTCGAACTTCAAACGACGTCCAGCCCATATCTCGCTGCACTGCTTCTTGTTGCTTTACCGCGGGCTCCTAAGGCCGAACAGTCTACTGTTCTCTGGTTCACTTCAAGGCATCGTAGAGTGTGTGATTTTAAGCAGATTACTGCACTCCCAAATGTGAGACCCACAACCATTATTCCTTTCCACATTCCCTCACCACTTTATCTTTGTTACCCCCCTACAAAGATTCATGCCTCATCATAGCTGCGTTTCTTTTTCCTTTGTTCTTATGTTGCTGCTCATGAGTTCTTAAATAGCTGGCCTCTTTGTTTATCCACACTCCCAAATATTTATATTCTTTGACTCTGCATAACCCGCCATGCTAGATTCCCACTGCGTCAGTGCTTGTGCAATGGAAAAATATTATTCCCTATTTTTCACGGATAGAATTAAACCCTATGTTTATGGCTTCAGCTAAAAGAACAAGGGTGTCTGCGTGTAGCATTCGCAGAACACGCTGCTGTGCCATTTCGCCTCGCACTTATGGGTGACGTTAAAACCTAAGTGACTTTCTGCCAGTGTCATTTCTAACCCTATCATGTGAAGCCCAAACATTATTTGGCTCAAACAGAACCTGTTTCAGTCCTGAATGGGTGTCCACCTTCTGTGAGTACTTCTGTACTTCTACCCTTCCCATGTCAGGAGCACTCTGTTTTCTTTACAGATTGGTATTAGAAACTACGCACCCTCGTTATCTAAGCCCCCCTCCACAGCATTTCTCTGTTTACGTTGCAAGATGCCCCTTCGGTATCCAAACACGTAATCCATAATGGTGTATTACGAGTTTTTAGAATTTAAGTGCAGTGTTGCATAACGCCCAAATTATCACCCAAGTGGCGGTCTTGTCTAAATTCATTCTGCAGTTCCTCCGGAATGTTTTTTTTTTCAGTGGGTGCTTGAATGTCATTTTTGTGGCGTGCAATACAAATCTGTACACTACAAACATTACTGTGAGTGTAGTGTATGAATCATTAGTGGCTGTCTTGCCTTTTTTCATATAATTTATTTTTCCTACTTTCTAGCAAATTCCCCGGAATGTACGTGTTTTTTGTCACCTTACCTGCTGCACTAACAAAACATTCCTTACTTTTTGGTCTAAGCCGGCTTATCAGCTGCATTGCTCTTCCGTCCAGGCCCACTGCTGTTCGGAGGAGAATATTTCACCAAGACTTTTTTCCAATCAAGCTTGCTCAAATTTATTTAACTTTGAGCAGTCTCTGTGGCGCTGTTATCGACGTATGCTTCACTTCTCGTATTTCCATAAAATTCTCACTAATGCCTCGATTAATATGCGCCAATGAGTGGTCTCCTTCGCATTGTTTTCCCTTAGAATCAATCAAGAATTTGTGTAAGGATATCTTTTTTGAGTTTATGGATTTGACACGGTTCCAAAGCATCTTGGATGCACTTTTGTTCCTTCTTCCGTACTTCTACCATCCGTTGTTTGCAGTTGTATTGGTCTTTGCTTGCTCCATTCTCTGCCCTTCTAGTTTTCCTCAGTGTACATCTCCTACATTTCCTTCACCAGCTCCTGGTTCCAGCTACAGATGACAAATATACTCTTTTTTTATTTTGGCCTGTCTCTGTTCTCTCGACGAATTTTTCCGCTGCTGAATAGCTTTGTCTATTTCCTAATTTCAGCAGCTTCGCACGGCTTCTCTACTCTTTCCATCGGTTGCGTTAGTTCGCTTCATTGCATCTCATCTAAGGCTTGCAGAATCTAAGGTTGCGGAAATTCTGTTACCGATTACCTTCGTAAGAACCTCTCAGACAACGGACCTAAGCTGATCGGTCTTTAATTTTTAACCTCCTTCATGACCTATCTTATGGATTAGAATGACGTTCATTGCCAAAACAGGAGCATTACCAGCACAGCATCAATACCGCAAGTTGTTTTTGTTATGCTTTTTTAGCGTATTGTCGGCTGTTTAAATATCAATAGTATGCCATATTTGCTTTGCTTTTTTAGCGTATTGCTCGCTGTTAAATATGCATAGTATGCCATATTTGCTTTTTGTAGCCATCAGCCTAAATCTTGCTATCCAGAGATTGCAGTGTACGGTGAGGCTCAATAGCTTCACTATATTGAGGCTTCATCGGCGTGGAAAGCCAGTGAGTCGCGGTAACATTGGCGACGGGCTCACCGCATAAGATATGCTATATCGCATGCGAACTTACTCTATGGAGAAGGTGTGTTGTTACTCGCCCCGGGTCTTACGGTTTAACTTTGGTGGCGCTTTATTGGTACTTTGTATTAGCGCTTATCGTCCTTACGAGCGATCGGAGTGGTCCGCATTGTTGCCGGGTGCTCGGCATCAAAAAGTGGAAAAAAGGCCCTTTTTAAAAGAACGGATGGTTGAAATCACATGTTTTTTTTTTCATCAAACCTTAATAAAAGTCGAACCCCCAAATTAAAACTGCTTCTACAATGTCGGAATGACACAGTCGACAGACGTCAGCTTCATAAGAGGACTCAGGTTCTATTCCGAGCACAAAAACCGTTTTGTTTTGAGACGCTTGATCTACCTATTTGGAACCCATCATCACCACTTGCGCTGCTATTGTGCAAAGTTGGCTTTCCTGAAGTTCCTTCGCCCGCCCTGACGGCATCCGTTGGGAGACAAAAGCTACAATTTAAAACGACGCAAGCACCAGGTGTTCTCTGTTATTTCCGTACTTAATTATTAATCAGTTTTGTTTACCCCCCAGGGACCATCGGCTTAGCGTGACACGTGGGGGATTGGCCAGGAATCTCCTCGTCTTCCTTGGCAACGGGGGGAGATGGGCGCGCGCTGCCTTGCCGCTGACATGGCACATACCCACGTGGGGGATTGGCCAAGGAATCGGGCGTGAGAAGGGCTAATGCACCTGCTTAAATGAGTACTGACACGAAATTTCAAAGCTGAGATCCGCTCTAGCAATCAAGTACAACGACAACACAAATAGGTGTCTGTGAATAATGCATCTTTCTTTCTTTGTAGTTTGTGTGGTGTGTGTGATCTCTCTTTCGCGAACATTACCGAACCGCGCAAATTCAACTCGTGCATTCGACTTTCACATTCTTTCCCCTCGGGGAAATGCGGGGAATTTTTTCTCAGAGGCAGGGTTGGCTAGGCGAGAACAAAGACAACCTCATCGTGCAGAAATGGTCTTCCACGCGAGCATTGCAGAACATCCAGTCCCCCTTTTCAAATACTGCATTGGGAATTATTCTCAAATAGACAATCTCTCGAGTAGGACTTTATAGATAGAGTGATGTTCTATAGATATTATTGAACTGCACTATACTACAATTTTACTCATTATAGAGGGTACCATCAACCGGAAACACTTCGGCCTGCCGTGTGAGGGTCCCCACCAAATATTAAAATCGCATAAGTAACAACAAATAAGGTCCTGCCATTGAATTTGTTATAAGAATTTTTGAAAAATCCGCTAGAGTTTGGAAAAGCACGGGGGGTATTCTTCTGTTTACTGGGTGTCAGCATGCCGCCGTGTTGTTGAAACAAGGAGGCGAAAGCGGGACGTGAGGGATCTCTTTAATGGTGGAATGAAACCTGCCTCTTACAATGATGGTGTGATAGCAGGAAGCAGGATGCAGCTGCCAAGCAACCTCTCTTACTCTTATATACTTAGCATTCTCCGGCCCCGCAAAAAATGGAGGAAGATGTTTAACATAAACGTCAGTAGTTCACCTGTAAGGAGGTATCCATAACACTGCCTTTTTAGTAGAAAACAACAAAGCATTTTAGTTCAAGGTCGGGTGAGTGTTCTATTAAGATCCCGATCGATGATAACGCCCGTAGTAGCCGCATCAGAGTATTCTATACTTCTGCTTCCAATGAGGCTTGCTGCGTCTGTGGAACCTAGCGCTTTGAGAAATCCGACCAGGATATGTGGCTCGTCTAGACCGTCTTCGTCCTGCATAACTGACTTCGTAGTGCCCGTACAAAAGTCCGTGTGACATGAGCGCGGGGTTACCTGTCAGGTACTAGAGGAATTCAGGTATAGGCTGGGTCGTTTTCATGTGATTAAAATTTTTCTACGTGATGCTTGTCCTTTCGTTCTTGATTTTCGGTTCAATCCGCAGGTTGTCATGCGTTTTCCATGGGCTTCTGGTAGGTACAACTGGCTTCGCTCTTTTAGCTGTCTTGGTTTTCTATCGGTTGGTTTAGCTGTCGTCGGGTTATGGAATCCTTAAGTTTGGCCTCAGCGAACGTAATCAATTCGTTAATAGTTCCACCCCCAATGGCAACATTAATTTGAAGGCTTGGTGGATGGTTCTGGGGCTGCGTGGATGTGTCAGCTCTTAAACAAGGTTTGTGGTTTAATGCTTTCTGCTTGTAGCATTCATGAGGTTTTTCGTCGCGCACCTTGCTTCTTTTTCTCCTCATAAACACTACGCGAAGCGGAATCCTTTTCAGGTGTACACCCTTTTTTTGTCGTTGCTCCAGTGACAAGTTGGAGAAAAGCTCATTTGTTGGGAGTGAAGTCGTCTGAACCAGAAATCGAAGCGGCTGTCTTGTCAAGGTAGTGCCCTAATTTTTGTTTCAATGAAGCATTCGTGGCGTTACCTTGTCTTCTTTATGCACTTCCAAGGGTGTCACAAATGCACTCTTTCCTGTGGAGAGAGTAATTCCTTGCGCTTCCTAGTCATTGTTGTTGGAGATACCTACCGGCTTTTCGGGAGAAATTATCTTCAATATCATTGTTG
The DNA here is from genome assembly GCA_013339765.2 of Haemaphysalis longicornis. Classification (NCBI taxonomy): domain Eukaryota; kingdom Metazoa; phylum Arthropoda; class Arachnida; order Ixodida; family Ixodidae; genus Haemaphysalis; species Haemaphysalis longicornis. Next base: position 103,334,705 of record CM023452.1, on the reverse strand, counting down.
GAATGGCCTTACAAATCATGGAAAGAATCTGTTCCATTCTAAATTTGTTTAACAGAATAGAATCATCAAATTTATTCGATTTCATATTCTTCTGGTAAATTATACAAATCAGCAAGTTTTTCAATATCACTGTCAAGCTTCGTTAGTAATATCAGTGTTTTGAAAACACATTTCTTTAAGAAAATCATCTTACCAATTGATGGTATCTCGGCACTCACACCAGTTTTGGTGTCGTCAATCAGTGTAGTTACGTCTTTCGGATTAGGCTTCAACTTTCGCAAAGCGCTTCCAGGTTCCTTCTGGACGCCGTTATTGTTTACGTTGTCATGGAGAAAACTATCATGCGTTTATAGGCCGAACCCGTTGTCACTGACTCTCACTCGTATCTACTAGGCGTCCGCGTGACTCGGACAGTCGTTAAGGGCGTGGGATCTGGTACAAGTTTAGCGAGTCCTCAATTCCTTGGTTTTCTTGTGGGCGCTAGCAATCAATGGTCAGGAGCAGCAGTAGAGTACCATCGCAGCCGTGCCACTCACAGTAATCTCTAATGGCAGTTTGGACCTTTCGTTCTTCAAATGTGGTAGCCCTTCCATCTTGGCCAGGACACCATTTTGTTGAAAGAAACCCAGGCGCGGACCGACGGGACGTGAGTGATCTCTTTAATGGTTGAATGGAACTGGTCTCTTACAGTGATGGTGATAGCACGAAGCAGCTTTCAAGCTTCCTCTTCTTGCTTCGAATATTTTAGCACGCTGCGACAGGCTGAGCAGTACACAGCAACTGCAATGTTCATCAAGACCCCTCAAAATGAAGGCCGATCAGCAGACGCCTGGCCCCATTGTGGGCCATATTCAAAACCTGACGAGGTATACTTCGGTTTCGACCTAGTTCCACTTCGTTCAGTTTTTAAAGCTTTTCCAGCAAAGGCTGTGGACCCAAGCATTTATCTTTGTCAACAAAACCCAGCTTTATGCATTCATCGTGTTTTTTTAAGTAATGAAATGAAAAGTTGATCACACTTACCATAGGGGGCTGTACTTTAAGCAATGAACAGGGCAGTTTCCGCCAACCTCACAGCCACAGCAATAGCCCTGTCGGAAATAAAAATTCTCGATATGTTTTTTTTTATTTACAATCGAGGCGAGAGACATTAAAGAGGGGAGTGGATACAAAAAAAAGCTCAAATACAAAATTATTTGGGTGAGTACATGCTTGTCACGTTCCTGGATATACAATATTAGCTAGTGCGTACGAAGAAGTTGGTGGTCTATAATGGTCGCTGTCGGTCCGGGAAGGTGTTCTATTCTTTTTAAGTGCGTGGTATGAAGGACGCAACGCAAGCTCTTGCTCTGCAGGACTGGATTCCAACTTATGAACATGTTCAACTAGTGGAGAAATGTACGTTGGTGGAAGTATGGGCGCGGCGCGACAATGAGGAGTGCAATTGATATTACATGAAATTGGCATAGGGCGAGGAAAAACGACGACGGGACTCAAGGGCAGGAAGGTGCAACGTGTTTTGTTCATAGACTTTATTCTAGCGGCACGGTTAGTTATAAATATGAAAACAGGCGAAGTTGTTCAGTACTAGTTTTAAGGAGCTAATTAAGTTATCAGTGCTTTAGCTCATTGAAAGCAGGCGTATTCTAATTTACTACGAACTAAAGTTTTATATAACGTCAGTTTTAATGACAGGCCGCGAAGGGAAATTACGGCGAAGATAACCAACGTTCTGTTAGCACTGTCGATAATCGTGTTATGATGAACTGACCAGGTGAGGACGAAGTAATGTGACAACCAAGATAGCGGTAATAAGTTACAAATTCGGAGACGAATTATAAAGATAGTCACGTAACAGTATTACATATAGGAGCGAGAAAATACGTTGCGTTCATGTCAGTCTGCAGAATGCGAACGTCGTTTATATCAACATTCTCTCGAAATCTTACAGTCGTCATCGAATAAGTGAACATTAGAAAAAGCACAAGAGGGATGGTCGTTAATATATATTTTGGGAACAAAAGCGGACATTAAAAGTAACCCTGAGGGACGCCAGAATGAACCATACTGAAGGGATAGTTGAAATTGTTAGCAGTAACAAATTGGGTTCGGTTGCAAAGAAAGTGCCCCAGCCGCACTTAAGGATCGAGACCAAGATTTAATGGTCTTAACTTAAGTTGTCATAGCTTGCGTGGTACCTTTTCAAGCGGTTTGGAAAAATCTAGAAAATACGGTCGGCGAGTGAACAACGATCAAGGATGATGGTAAGTTTATTAGTAAAGCAAATAAGTTGGATTTTACAAGGGAAGGTTCTGCGGAAGCCATGTTTGGCGCTGGTAGAAAATGAGTTCAATTTCCGATATTCTACAATGCTTGAGTAAACAATATGTTCGAGTATTTTGCCAGAAATGTTACATAAAGAGATTGGACGGAAGTTGAAGTGTGAGTCTTTACTAGCTGATTTATGAATGGCCAGCACCTTCCTGACCTTCGAGTCATCGGGAAGAGTGCAGGTGTCAATACACTGCTAGAAAAGCTTTGTCAGAATACCAGAACAATCAAATTTAGTACCTTTTACACATTTGGTCTTTAAAAAATCAATACCACGGCTCGAGGGAACCTAAAAGTATTAACTGGCTAGCATTATAAGGGTCATTTTTCTATTTGGCTGTGCCTCGTATCCGTCCGCTAACCGCCCTACTCATCAAGCGTCCACGGAAGTAACAACTGACGCAGCCAGATATATGACGCCCCCGTATCAGAAATTTAACAAAACTTGTTGGGGGGCTAGTTGGTTCATGATTCTTAAAAATATGTTTAACGCAAAAAAAAAACAGAGTACAAGACACGAGACGATACAGGCGCTAACTTTCAACTGAACTTTATTCACCGCCACAGCCGGTAAATATAGAAACAACTGGAGCAAGCGCACATATGCGCCACAGTAATAGTATCACAAGTACGCATATGCGTCAATCACCGAAACGCTCGAAAAAAGATTTCTCGGAGTTAGACAGGACCACCGACGAATTGCTGATGCACTTATCGCCTTTTTGCTTGATATAAAAAGCTTCCAAGAGTTCCCGTGCTGTCGAATCTCTGCTCGTACTAAGAATCTCAATCTTACCCAGAAGTGGTCACACTGGCAGGCATCGCAATGCGCGGGCAAATGCGCATTTCCTTTATTCTTTACCGACAATTCATGTTCCCGTGCTCGGTCGTTGATACATCGACCGGTCTGGCCGGCATAGACTTTCCAACATTTAAGTGGAATCTGATATAGGACGCCTATAGCGCATTCTACAAATGGCATCGTATGCTTCGTGTCGCATCCTTGCTTTTTGCGCCCATTGGAAGACGCGCGCAACGTCGGGCCAGCTTACGCGGCGCCGAAAACAGGATCGGAATCCCGTGTCTTTTGGCCACCTTCTTGAGGTGATCGATTTTGTGGATGTACGGCCCCACTTCGGGTTTTGCCGTTCTTTGCGCGGGCTCAGGCGTTCTTCTACCGGTGCCTCCTTTAACCTTCTTGATGAGTCCCCTAGCGACCGAGTTCAAAACCGTGCACGGGAAGCCGGCTGATAGCAGCCTCTCAATTTGTTTATCAAAGCTTAGAGAGAGCCGATTCCAGTCACGAGTGGTTGCTCTTTTTACTGTCTTGGAGTGCGCCGAGTCAAAAGGGAGGAGCCCTTTCTGTGCCCTTGGGGAATAAGTCCAGAAGATATGCTTGGTACCTCAAAGGATGTTAATATCTAAAAACTGCAACGAGTTCTGTAAAGATATCTCGTTCGTTAAAAGTAAACCCTTCGCACTGCGCCGAAAATACGATCAATCGTCAATGAAAATGGTTCTTGGCAGCACCTAATAAGCCAATACCTTTTGAAGAACTTTAACTGTCTGGAAATTGCTGATCCGTTTACTACCAAAAGTTCAATTTACTTGACGGGTGTTTTGCAGAGCGGAGCTCCTATTGGTTGCGCTTTTTCTGTGGATGTTGAGGACCGGTTTTATTCTGTGCCCCATGGTGTTTTGTTCGAGTCAGTTAGAGAGTGCATTGATGAAAATGGTGACGTTGGTTTTCAGAACTCGGCTGGTGTGTCAGTGGACCACTTCATTTCGTTGCTTGAGTTTTATTTAATGTCTATTTTTATCTCCTTTGACAAAGGTCTGTTTCTGCAAACACAAGGAATTGGTATTGGTTCCTGTGTGGCCCCTGTACTCTGTAATATATTTTTAGCCGCAGTTGACCGTGCTTTGCTCAAAGTATTTGACGACAAGCTAGTCTTAAATATTTTTAGATATGTGGACGATTTTTAGTGGTTTAGAACATAACACACTGACGCACACAGAATCTGTTGATTTTATTTTAACCGCTTTTCGGCGCCATGGGAAGGGTTTAGTTTTTACGCACGAGATTCCTTTACAGAACTCGTTGCAGTTTTTAGATATTAACATCCATTTAGGTACCAAGCATGTCTGCTGGCGTTATTCCCCAAGGGCACAGAAAGGGCTCCTCCCTTTTGACTCTGCGCACTCCAAGACAGTGAAAAGAGCAATCGCTCACTCGTGCCTGGAATCGGCTCTCTCCAAGTCGTGTCCCCACTCTATGCAGGCTAGCTTTGATAAACAAATTGAAAGGCTGCTTTCAGCCGGCTTCCCGTGCACGGTTTTGAACTCGGTCGCTGAGGCACTCCTCAAGAAGGTTAAAGGAGGCACCGGTAGAAGAACGCCTGAGCCAGCGCAAAGCACGGCAAAACCCGAAGTGGTGCCGTACATCCACAAAGTCGCCCATCACCTCAAGAAGGTGGCCAACAGGCACGGGATTCCGATCCTGTTTTCGGCGCCGCGTAAGCTGGCCCGACTTTGCGCGCACTTCTTCCAATGGGCGCAAAAAGCAAGGATGCGACAAGAAGCATACTAGGCCATTTGTGGACTGCGCTATAGGCGTCGTATATCAGATTCCACTTAAATGTGGGAAAGTCTATGTTGGCCAGACCGGATGATGTATCAACGACCCAGCACGGAAAATGCATTGTTGGTAAAGAATAAAGGAAATGCGCATTTGCCCGCGCATTGCGATGCCTGCAAGTGTGAGCCACTTCTGGGTAAGATTAAGATTCTTGTAGGAGCAGAGATGCGACAGCACGGGAACTCTTGGAAGCTTTTTATATCAAGCAAAAAGGCGATAAGTGTATCAGCGAAACATCGGTGGTCCTGTTTAACTTAAGTAATCTTTTTTCCAGTGTTTCAGTGATTGACGCATATGCGTACTTGTGAAAGTCTTATTGTGGCGCATGCTCGGCATGCTCCAGTTGTTTCTATATTTACCGGCTCCGACGGTGAATACAGTTCATTTTAATGTTAGCGTCTGTCCCGTCTCCTTTCTTGTACTGTATTTGTTTTTTGGGCTAAACATTTTTTTAACGGATCGGAAATGTCGAGCACCGGTGATTAGATTGTGGAAAGGTGGAAAATACAGCCGAGGCAGAAGGGAAGACGTGCTATCTGAGCAGGCGCCACACCGGCGAACTGGAGTTCGATATACACCTACGCTCTGTGTAGTCGCATGCTGAGCAGACACGGTCGCCAGGCGTCCCCGCTACTTACACCCCCACCAAAGCGCCTCTCCCACGAACTAAATTGATGCAGGCGCCGTTCTGTTGCCTTGCTGAAACCGGTGGCACAAGAAGAACACCAGGCGCTCAAAAAGCAAGGAAAGGCTACATTTAACCAGAAACGAACTACATTTGCGCCAATATGAAACAAAACCGAGTATCTGGGGCCTTATTACACGAATCTTAAAAATAACCTAAGAAATGTCTGGTCATGTCCCCATCGCAAGCTCTATTTGGCAACCGATGAATGGCGCTACGAGGTAAATTAAAAAAAAAAGATAACAATCGGCCAGCATGTGATCTCCGAAAAAAAGTTCCGTTAAATCCTCGCCTTGGCCCGACAGAGAAGCGGTAGACCGGTCCTGACGGAAATTCTTTTACCATTTAGCCAGCGTTCTAAGACGCCTCTACACGGGGAAGTGCAAGAGTGAGAGTAAAAAATGACGACGCTTAAGCAGGCACTGATCATGAGCCCGGTATCGTGCAGACTGCATTTATTTATTGTACGGTTTAACGCGCCGACGCAACGCAGGCGATGAGGCACGCCGTAGTAGAGGGCTCCGGATTTATTTTGGCCACCTGGGAATCTTTATGTGCGCTGAAATCTCGTACACAGGGGCGTTTTTGCCTTTCGCCTCCATCATAAGAGCGGCCTCCGCGACCAAAATCAAATCCGTGCCCTCGTGCTCAGTAGCACAACGCCTCAGCCACTGAGCCACCGCGATGGGTCGTGCAGACTGCTGTACCGTACACTACTTACCCTTACTGAACAAGGTGAAAGAAGCGCCATCATCAGGGAAGCGTAGATGGAGCCGGCTAACCTCCGAATTTTCACAATCACTTCAATGGTCTTAAATTGTGTCTTAAAATGCCACGAATAAACCACAGACGCCACTCTCCTAGCAAAAAAAAAGCTTCGGGGGAAAACGAAATCGGGAAGGGTCATCCTATAAGATATGTAGTGACACCTCAGGTAAAAAAAAAAGCTGGACGCCATGATGGATGTGTCACCGATCCATTGACTTTCAAGAAAAGCCCTCTCCCTACTGGAAAACACATACAAACTTACGCGACGGCAGGCGAAAAGCCAGGATCAAATTCCTTTGAGGATACTTACAAAACCATGAAGAAAACAGTATACGCCGACGCCGGCATGTTTGAAAGTACGAAGGCAACAACTCTCCTGAAGGTGTGCCGTAGCAATCGCTGTAACTCTATTGCCTTCCTGCACAAGCCAATTGAATCCTCTTCGCAATCACCTCTGGCGAGACTATGAAATAGATGCTTACAAAGCATCGCACACGCTCATTCGGCCATTAGTCTCTTGGCTACAGGCAGAGTACCTAACACTTAAGAAAGGTGTCCCAATTCACGATTATAAAAGTTCATATTACATGAATACACGGACACGGGTTTGGAAGGGACCGACACAGCCGACCACGCTCCACTTCAACTCGGATACCATGCTCCCTGTCGAACACGACTACCACACTCCCCTACTTGAAAAATATGAAAAACGTCTCCTCATCCTACGACTAGGAACGCCATCCTTCCCATATTTGCTTAAGGATCGCAAAATCTGCTTAGGGTGCAAGCCAAGACTTATATACACAAATCGGGATTGGCGAAGATGCTTGGTAGAAGTGTCCAACATTAACCTAAAGTCTGCGAAACACCCAATCTGTTCAGGGAAACCTGTTCATACCCAAGGATGTGCTCAGGGAAGAGTACCTCAAACATTACATATACAACCTGTTTCGATGCATGACAGGCAGCTCTGACTAGCTTGTCACCTGAAAATCAGCGTGAGCTCTGGGGCCCTGGAATTCCCCTTCACCTCTTAGGGTCTACCATCCAGTTATTACTTTTCCCCAACTTTCAATAAATCTTACTCACCAAATATGTTTTTCCCTCCGTTCATCCCCCTTCCTTTTATCCCTCTTCCTGTCTGTCTTATGAAAACCAGAACGTCATATCAGGCCACACGATAAAGCTTTTAAGCTTGACGCTGCCTTTATCTTTCTAACTGAGCAAAACTCCGCCGAAAAACTTTTCACACTCACCTCTTTAGCGAAACAAGCTTAGATGTCCTGCGAGTTTCGTGTGCACCGGTGATCAAACCCATTGTGGCTAGGCAAGCTCTCGCCATTAATTTCAGTTCTTGGAAAGCACCAATGATAAACGCAGCAACTTCGTTCAAAACCGATCTCTCGACACCGGAGTGACGCTAGTGCGTCATACATCTCAAGACCTAAACGTAGATGTCATCTGCAACTTTTTTTTCACGCAACGAACTTTGACCAAGACCAAAAAGATATCCGCCGTAACGACAAGTGGCTTTGTGCAAATTCTAATAAGGTGGCTACGGTGATGCACACCAAATTGCCGTCGTCCCTGACAGTGCTATGCGTCGTCAGCAACGAAAGTACGTCATGCCGCCACACCTTTTTTTGCTATTCCTTTGGTTCGGTAATTACAGGAGCCATATTGTGCCTGCATTCTTAAAGAAAAGATTCAACTGCCCCATTACGCATAAAGGCGGCGTATAAAGTCATCGTGACCTAAATGGGATCCAGAAAATGACCGACAGCACTATAAAAATAAAAGAAAACAAAAGGTAAGTAAGGGGTCTGGCATTCGAGCTCGGGTATTGCAGAATGCCAGTACAACGCCTTCCTGGACTTAATCACCAAGGCTGGGGTTTCTGTAACAAAAGTTGCTTCTAGTTTTCACTATGAGGCTTAACACAAGGACGCCACCCAGGCGATAAGGCAGCCCGTTGTGAATGGCTGCGGAATAACTTCGACTACCTGAGGTTCATTAACGTGCGGCGAAATGTCGAACCAATTGGCGTCGTCGCTTGTTGCCTGCATCTGAAAAACCTACTTCCTTGGACTGTGCAGCGCAAAGCCTGAGCCACTGTGCCAACATAGCGGGTACTAAGAAAACTCAAACTCAAGAATCCGTGCAAGCCTTTTCCTTAAAAACATTTGTAGGAAGAGGTACTAAGGCCTGCGCAATTTCGGCACTATAATTAAAGGGCCTGAGTTGCAAACTACGGTTACGACAAACGCAAATATCTAGGGCTTACGAAGACGAAGGCAAAAAGCACCTCCCCGAAGGGAATCGTGCAGAAATGCGAACGCATTGGGTGCGCCGATGAGTGTGTTGCGAGTAATGGCGTAATTAATGACGAGAGTGTGAACGTAATCATTTATTCATCAGCACCTGTTTGTGTTATCGTTGTACCTGACGGCCACAATCACTGCCTTGTGCTCACTAAAGTGCACGGTCAAAGGGTCTTTGAGAAGCATACGCGCGTCACAGTTTCGCGTAAAGACCAGATCAATGCAACTCCCGTGAATGGTAGTGGGGCACGTGTCGAAGCCGGCAGAGAGACAATGCATAGAGTGCCTGGTCTGCATGTACTCGACCAGCCACTCGCCACTCTTCTTGCGCACGTCAACGTTGAAGTCGCCAACCAAGACTATGGGATCAGAGGGTTTGGAGCGCACGCGCACACTTTCCATAGCCGCGTCCAGCTGCGCGGCAACGGCGTCTCGAGCGAGGTTGGGCGCGAGGTACACGGTCACCACAAAGACTCCGTCTCCGGTGTAGGCAAGGGTGTACAAGTCCTTGTACGGAGACGTGTCTCGAACGGGAGACGTGGCAACGGCGTGCGATATCAAGTTCCCATACACGTTAGACACGAGACTAACACCGCAGTACTCGCCGTCCTTGCCGCTTCGAGCAAACTAGTACAGCTCGCTTCAAGCGCATGCGTTCGGCATTGAGCGCGGAGAGATAACACCTGCGGGCGCACGCCGACGGAGCACGACAACCCCCGACTAAGAAATGCATTCGCATTTACGACGACGACGACGACGAAGGCAGAACTACGAGGCGCGCGCTCACGTGCGCTCGCGCTGGAGGAATGCAGGCGCACGCCGCTCGATGGACGCAAGACAACCCCCGACTAATAAATGCATTCGCATTTAAAAAGCGACGAAAACAATGCTGTATTGTGGTCACGTGTCGATATTCAGAAGGAAGGGGGAAAACTAAACTAAAACACAGAAGGGAACAACTACCCAAACGGAAAGAGATCATTATGATGACAATAACGAAACATAAAAAGCTCAGTCGGGGCCTCTGAGAGTATTTCTATCATTCCAATTACAAAGGAAGCAAGATACGCTTGCTCTAATAGCGTGTATTGGAAACCAGTGCGATTGGCAAACCGGCGCCATCACACCCAGAGATAAACATGCCCCGCAATTTTTCGCCAAAGTCCGACCATTGGACGCCATCATCAGCACTGTCGTCATTATCGCGTTATTACTGTGGTAGCGAAGAACTTGTAAGAGACGCAGAGTGTGCAGTCGGGCTAGTTTGTACCGAGGATCTATAATTTTACGTTGCGGAAAAAAAAAATGGAAACGCACAGAAAGAGGTGACGGGCACAAATGCGAACTTCCAACTGAGCTTTTTTTGAAGATTGCACTAATTTAAACACGTAGGCGGAACATTATTATATACAATAAGGAGAAGCGAGAAAACGAATCAAGGTATTACAAAATTCGCACACAAAATAAATCACACAATAAAGAGACGTCGACACAAGCAGAATGAGAAATTTAGGTAGTTAAGTTGAAAGTTAGTGCTTCTGCACATCCCCTCCTTGCGGGTTTGTCAGGTGTTTTTGCCGTACGCGAATTTGTGGATCGGGATAGAAGAAGGCTTAATCAACACATACCTGCAAAAGGCATCCGGGATCACCTAGAATAAAAAATAGTGCCCTTCAACTCTGTCAGGAAGGCTGACCTGCGAAGCTGTCTGTAGTGCAAGGACTGCATACAACAAGACTCGTTTGCTTGTAATTTCCGATTTAGCATACTTCCTTGGAAATTCGCTGAATGAAAATTGAGGGACTAGAGCTCTAATCTGACCGACAAACGGGGAGCTGTATGTTTCACTCTCGCTTCGTAGGCGTGTTACTCTTTGGGTGTCACAGCTACCGAATTCGCTCAACCACACAAGAAACCATTCAGGTTGCGTTAGGCCATCTGACGTACACGTTTGAACCCCCCCCCCCCCCCCCCCGCCAACACAACGCACTGTTCATCGCCGGCAACCGGTTATGTACGCGTGTTCCAAAGTGAAAGAAATAGCCAGAAATATCGCTCTCAAAGCCCTTTAAGGTGAATAAGTAATATTTGCGCACTTCAGCGTTCAAAGCGGGCAAGTTGCCGTTCATCCAGGATCCGCCCGGGACGGATTCGCCGCCACTCGTAACAAGTGGAACTTCAGCAAGCAAAGGCGGCGGCAGCGGCTTTCCGTTGCTGTCACCGTTATTCGCGCTCCTGTCCGGGACGGCGCTTCTTCAGTTTCCGCTCTTCCTTCCAGCGAACGACACGCGTCCGGCCCATAGCGAGTTAAACCTGCAAGGCCTCGAGATTTATTCTAGTAGACATACGTGACTGCCCTATACTCGGTTACAACTCAAGAACGGCACCACCTCATGTAGTTTATCACTCCGCCAAAGCGCCGGACCCGTGACGTCAGTGCGCGCGTGTTTTGAAAGGGGTTTGCTATGAATGCGTGATATCGTCTGCCTTGTCTCACGCAGTTCGTTTGTCGTCCCTGGAGGCGTTTATAAGCATATTAAGTCCAAAAAATCACAGGGACGGCTCACGCCATGTTCAAAACATTCCCAGTAACGCCCTACTTTCGCCGCGCGGAGAAACATCCGGCTACGGTGATAAGGCACAGCGGCAACTTCCGGTGCCGTTCTTAAGTTGTCACCGAGTATAGTCCTCCACCGTCGTACGCATGTTACTGTCTGTGTAACACACCATTCCATACCCACACCGCTCGATTACGGAGGACAGCTGACAGGGCACATTCTTCCAATAGTCTTCACCGTTGAAATCTCCCACCAGCACAACGGGCATGCCATGGGTAGTGCCATGAAGTACAGCTGTGCGTCCACGTCCCGCTCCTTCCACCCCCAACCCGTGCGCGCATAAATCGGCAACCGGTGATGGGCGCACACATCCGCGAGAAATAAACTTGAAAATGCCGCTCGGAAAGCCTTGCAAGCTGAAGTAAGATTATGGGCTCACGCCGGCGTTCCAACCGGGCAAGTGGCTCTTCAACAGGGAGGTATTAGCATCACGTCATGCAATTTGAGGCGGCAACGTCGGCGGCGGCTTTCGGTCTTTTTTGAGCCCATTCGCGCTTCTGTGTATTGTCGTAATCATCCGATAACGGAGTTATCTCCGTTGTCAGCAGTTAGCGCAGCTAGTGAAAGAGGCATGGGTGTTGGCGAAGGGAATAAGAGTTTTGATAGGAGGTCACAGTGGCGACGAGGAGCCCCAGAGCGGCGCCGAGTAAAGTGAATTCGCCGAAATAAAAACGGGGGGGGGGGGGGGGGGACCAAGTCTACTTCACCGTAATAATCAAGTCTGCTTGCCCAATAAATACCACATGTGCCTTGTATTAAATGTCGCCCTATGTTTTAGTACAAGAACTGCGATGTGCTCGCTTTATCGTGAAGATATAGAAGTTTCGAAATCTTGGTACCCCGCCCAAAGTCTAGGAAAGTATTCTTCTCGGTCCAGTGGGTCTTCTCCATTCATACGTGAACTGACTCAGGGGATGACAATTTTACTGCGAGGCCAAATTGCATTCAAATATGTTGTAGGATAAAAGTGCGGAAAATTGCGTTGTTTATAAGGTATTTCTCAGATGTCAGAGAATAGCGATCACTATCATGCCTAGCCATTCAGTATATTTTTCTTGTCTTGTAAGACGGAAGTTGTGAGAAAGCAAGAATAATACAAGAGAGGCGGGAGGGGAGGTGCTTTCCAGGACTGCCTGATAACGTCACAACCACTTGGCGACAGTTACATTTCCGGCATCTGGTGGTAAGGGAAAAAACTGCGGCGTCATTGCTACGCCCGGGCTAAATCAGAGGCGTGCGTTCCGTTCGCCCGCGTCCATACGATCCCGACCAGGGCATCGCGCAGGATTTCTCTCAGCCGCGGAAACATTGCGTGGCCGACGCGAGAGTGCGTGCGCTCTCCTGTGCTTCCGTGTTTTGTAAAGCCCGCCTCCACGACTGTTGAATTTCCTGCCTTTAAAATTGCCTGAGGCCGGTACGACCATATGAATGAGGCTTTTTCTTTTATTGCACGGGGAGGCGGGTTTTTGTTCCGACTATTCGCCGCTCAGGCGAGCGGCGGCGCTGCCTTACAACGAGTGCAGTGTGCTCGAAGCGAGCCGAGTGCGCCGGCCACTTTGTTGGTTCTGCGACAATGGACTGAAAAGGTCCCGCATTCACCGACGCAGCGCGACCATCACGCCTGCGCACGCACGCGTGCGCTACGTCCGAGATCAACGCACGTTCCGTGCCTGCGGCATAGAGCAGCTCCAGTGCATAGAACATTACGCCTTGTGGGGGATGCAGCAGACAACAGTATTGTTACCAGGTGCCGCTGCCTTGTTCTTCCCTAGCGCAGCTTCGAAGCTTCCATAGTTATTGTGCCATTATCTGGTCGTTCGTTTGCACCGGTCGCAATGGGCGTTTCCTCTCATTATTCTTGCTCCGCGGATAAATAAATCTTAAATGAGGAAGGTGGCATTTACCAGTGTGCTGGTTAGCGTGAAGAGTGAAACCGTACAGTGCTCCGCACAATATACTCACGTACATCTATCAAAATATTGCATGCTCACGGCATACAAACTGAAGCTGAAAGTTACGCAGAAATTTCGATTCTTAAAGCCGTTTTCAGCGAAGCGGGAAAGCGTCTGATTTTTATCCCTTCCACGCGATATTAGTGTATACTATGATATTGTCTTACCTTGGGAGGCTTCTTTCTCATATCACCGTTTTCGCAAAGGGTAAGATTGCAGGAATCACTTGCGTGGACGGTTTCCGTCACCTTTCCATTAACTGTCTGCAGAAAGAGCGAATACATGAGGTGAACCTTATACAGGTATTCACCCCGTGGTATCTGTACAATTAACCTCATTAGCACGCGCAAACTATGACAATTTTAACATTTTTTAAATTTCAATTTTTTATCGTTGGGTTAAACTTTTTATTAAGATTCCAGGTTATTTACGTGCAAATAACTATTGACTGCACTATTTACAGGCAAATAACTAACAACAACGACGTCCATAATCTGCAATCAGATATTGACACTATTTCGCATTGGGGTGAATTATGGAAAATGGGACTTACCAATAAAAACTCTAAAAGCATGCGCAATTTCTCGGGTCACGACCACATCTCCTGAATTCTGACTAAACAATCCTTCTCTTGAAACTAAACGTCGTACAAACATCGTTATAGTCTTATAGTGTCTTCTAACGTTTCGTGAGAACCTCCATTTGATTTTGTTTGTAATGAAACCGTATCTTAAGATACATTCATAGGAACTTCAGTTTTTCAACTAGTTCTTTGAAACTAACTCGATAAAACTTTGTCTCGTTCCAAATTGGAATATGCGGCTGCTGTTCGTTATCCTTTTATTGCACCGCTCATCGACTAATTGGAGGCGGTTCGAAATCGCTTATGTCGTTGCATACATTCAAATTACATTCGCCCGTCCATCGTCACCACAATGACAGTAACTTTTCCCCGGCCACTTCTTGAGCGCCGAAGAGAAATATCACATTTGTGCTTTTTCACAAAATATATAGCAGCAGTTCTTTTCTTAAGGGTAGACACTAACCCTTCCATCCTACATCTCAGCGCACATTAAACACTGATTCAATATTGGCATACCTTCTTGCCATACAAAGTGCTTTCAAGATTCATTTTTAAGGAGTACAACTATCGCAGTGTCTGTACTGTTTGTGTAAAGAGTGTTCGTCATCAAAATAAAATTCAGTGTTTATTTCTCAAATAAGCTTGTTATCACCTACTCCTCTCTGTAATGCCCTTAGGCCCTGAGAGTACTTAAATAAAAAAAAATAAACAATTAAATCAATAAACAAAAAAATGAAAAATAAATAAATATAACCGACAAATTTGCGGTAGTCATCGCTATTTTTGGCCATTTTTATACCACAATTGCAGCATGCGACAATGCTTTGTTGGAGCTTTGGGCGTCCGGTCGGAAGGTACGTAGTCAGCCCTTCTAGCTAATCTTCTGCAAGCTGGTAACGTGAGTGTCTAAGATAGCTTAAAAATATCTTTAAAAAAGAATAGAGAGCAATGAAAACAACTTGTTTAATATGGAGGGATGAATTTGAATAGTGTTACAATGAATGATGCTGTAAACAGACCGCAAACTTAACTTTAACATCGAAGATGCCTTTTCACAGACATCGCTGCAGCGCATGCGTCCGGTAGTCTGCACATGGCCGCAGGATAGCCCTACTGCACCCTGGTGCAAAAAAAGCTCTACGCAATTACTCACGGTAGCGTATCTCATGGGATAAGCCAGCAGCAGCTCTTCCTGACGAAGCCGAATGACAATTGTGTTAAAAAGGCGCGAAAAGCGATCCATTTCTGGCTCGTACACCTCCGTCAGATGGACGTAGCCATTTTCTTTGTTTCCCTGCAAACGCAAAGGAGAAGTACTTAAGACCATTTTAGGTAACAACCTCAATGGACGATAATTTGCAGATTCGTTGTAAGTTAGAATTCGCGCTAACAGTATCTTTGTCCACCACGCCGGCACGAGGACATTTTTGCAACAAGATATCTTGGAGGCGTCATTATCACGCACGCACAGCTAACAATACCATCAGCTCCGCCTCTGCCAAGAAGAATGAAGACGCGTCACACACATACACGCACACGTACACACGCAAGCGCGTGCTGGGAGTCGTATTTCGCGCGCATATTTAGGTTGACCGGTCACCTCCGGTGTCAGTCATTGACAATAGCAGAAATACCCAGCCACCACATCCGAAAATGCGCGCGTTGTTGGAGTTTGTCATCGTACAAGAAAGGAAAGGTGACCGGCAAATCAAACTTGCTTTTGAAATCGGTTTGGTTATCATTGTAATTAATGTACGTTGAGTAAATCCTTGCGACAAAGGCTAAGAGGACGTCAAAATTGCGATGAGTTTTATTTACATTTCGTAGTTAGTTTGACTGAGAACTTTCAGCGCTCCACAATTTGCAAGGGATTTTAAATATAGGCTTTACATGACCATTTGTATTGGAGCAAATGCCTGTAACTACTGTTTTACCGTACGTATTCAGCAACAAATACCGTAGAATTTGAATACTGAGAAGAATACATCACAGAATAGTTTATTCTAACCGCACCATGAATAATTATTGGTGTTATTTTTGTGCCAAGGGAGGCGCGAGTTCCGTTCTTTCTTTCTGAGCCGCATGTGTTATCTCTTCTGATAGGGAGAGCGTTCCGAACTAACGTGAACAGCCTAAATAATCTTAGTTGATCTACAGTGTTCTGGATACACTTCGACTATTTGAGAAACACTCGCGCCCAGTGACAAATTCCCGCAGAGCCGATGCCGCGACATTCGAATCGTCGCGCTCGCCTTCGCACGTTACTTTGTTGACTGCTGCTTCGCCGCCTGTATTCTTTGAGTTGTTAGGGGAACACAAGTTCGCGCCAATAAACTTGTTTTCCTTGAAGACAACTGCGTTGTCTTTGGCTTCGTGGCATCTGGTAGAGGTGCTGGGTACATGCACCCTCAACCAACTGCAAGTCGCCAAGTAAGCCCCACTAGTTGCAGCCGCCGACAGGAAGGCCTCCCACCCGAACTCGGTCTACTACCGGAGAAAGTGAAGAAGGAAGACGTCGCTACCAACACCATGGTCAACCAAGCCAATGCTCCCGTCGTTCTGCAGCAAACTCGGTAGCCCCCATCATTCCGAGGATCTCCTGGGGAAGACCCCGAAGAGTGGCTGGAGAAGCTGGAGCGCGTCCGAAATTTCAACCGATGGGATGACGAAGAAACCTTGAGGCAAGTGTTTTTCTACCTCGGAGACTGGTTTGAAAATCACGAGAGCTCGCTAACATCGTGGGGCACCTTCAAAACAGAATTTTTGGAAACATTCACAACTGTGGTGCGTAAAGAACGAGCTGAGCTATTGTTGCAGACACGAATTCTACACCCCAACGAAGGTGTTTCAGTGTTCGCTGAGGAGATGAAGATGCTATTTCGACGAGCTGACCCAGAAATTGCGGAAGAGAAGAAGCTGCGCTTTCTCATGCGGGGCGTTAAGCAGGAGCTCTTCCCTGGACTAATTCGCAACCCCGCAAGAACCATCGCTGAGGTCGCGACCGAGGCTTCCATGATCGAGAGGTTCGTGGACATGCGTTCGAGGTAGTACGATCCATCACACAACGCGTTTTTGGCGAACCCCATCAACGCCCCTGGATTCGCGACAGAAGACTGACAGGAAACAATCCGCGCCGTCGTTCGCGGAGAACTGACGAAACGTTTCCAAACAACGCCGCAACCCCAAGTCGCCTCCCTGACCGACGTTACCCGAGAAGAAGCTCAACACGCACTGGGGACTTCTACGTCGTCGGAAGCACCCCGTGAGCCACAAGTTATGGCCTACGCCGAAGCTGTTCGTCGACCCCTCCCTGCACCCTGGCACCCTCTTGCGGGAACCGCGTGCGCTTCCGCCATGTTGGGGGATTCCCGGATCTGCGCCTACCGCTGTATACATGATAGCCCGTGGTTAGCGACACGCACGCCGGCATTTATCGTTGTCTAAGATGCCCAAATACTGCCGTGTAACTTGCTGTGCTCAAAGATGATACAAAGACGACCACAGAAATAGCGTACACATCTTTTTTATTGTTATTATTTCTCAACGGAAGCGTGACTCGTGAAGTCGCTTGCGGGGGTCGACTTCCCTTCGCGCAGTAATATTATAGCTAGATCGCATGCATAGTCAGGAAACGAATAATATCTGCAGGACTAAAAAGATCCCAAAGTGAGCTGTTTTCTAACCCTGTATTTGCCGAGGAGCACTCCTCCCTGCTGGCAGTTGAGGCGCGCTGCATCGGTACTTTATTGTGCGGGTACTTTTGAGTCTGCCATTCGTGCTTTGCGCGCCCGCATTTTCTCTTTATTCTTGACGTTCGGTAGGTTTTTATAGAAGTACTACGCATTCTTTTTTTTGCCAAATGTTACAGGAAATAAGAGATCCGCGAGAGTTGCAACCTTCACGTAGCGCCATGAGTAGCGCAAGTAACGTACATAGTAACCCGTATATCGGTCATTTACCGCTCGTCGCCTGCTGTTCGACCGTAGTCTATTTTACTAAGGTCAAAGTTTTCAAGCGGAATTTTCTAAGTGGTAGTGAGCACCCACATTTGTTGTCCACGGCGCAAGCAGAGAGGCTCAGCGGTCGCCGCGAGGCACGCGCTCACGATCACTCGGCATTTCCTCTATCTTTAAGGCTTTCGCAGTTTTTTTTTTTTTGCTAAAGCCTTTGCGTGCGCTCGGGACGCTCGGCGGTCGCCGCGAGGCACGCGCTCACCAGCGCTCGGCAATTTATTCGTAATTTATTGGCAATGTTTAACGCGTTACACGCCATACCGTTACGCGCAACACATTACGGCCAGCTACAACAGCTCCGCTGTTAGAAAATGCCAGGTATGTAATTTATTTTTTATGTTTTTTTTTCGTTTGCAAGTTTCCTCTGCGTCCTAGAGTTTCCTCTGGATCCTTAGCGTATAGCTATATCGCGAGTGCCCCCCCCCCCTCCCCCATTTCAACCCCAGGACAGCCCGCAAGTTTCGAAGCATTTCAGGAATGGCCTCCTGAGAAACCCGCAGGATACGAACCGGCACGGACGTACTTTCGAAGCCAAAAAAAAAAAGAGAGCAGAAATGCGACAGCCTCCCACAGCTTCCCTGCCGGTGCCTCCCTCACTGCTTTTTGGATGAATAATGCGCGAATTTACGAAGTCGCCCGCAAATGTGGGCAACAGAGAAAGGTCCACAGATCACTCGTCGCTCATTTTGCTGCGCTTAAATCTGAATATAAAAGGATCGCCAAGCCGAGAAAGCCTCTCACACGCTCCGTACAAACCAATCCCGCGACCGCCATCCTCCAACATGGCGTCGCGTGCTCGTTTCGTTTTTCTTCCGGTAGACGGCGGCACTTTTGCATAAGGTCCGAAATTGACCGAAACTCTGTAATCAACGAGCTCTGTACCCGCCCCCTCACGTAATGGACATATTTCAAGGCGGGCTTAAAGTGCTTTAAAAATGCGATTCATGCTATTTGCTGGTTATTGAGGTGACGTAATCGGTACAGGGCAGCGCGCGCCAAGGATGCGCGACTAGGGCGTGCCGCATCTTTCAGTGCTTCTCTCGCTCCCCTGCTGCACTGGTGGCTACTGGGGTCACGCAAATCCAATTACTTAATTTTATTGTACTTTTACTTTATTAATCTGTATTTCACTGCAAATTCCACTTTATTTTGTATTTCATGCATTGATATAAGCTTTTTAATTGGAATTTTTTCGTCCTAAGAAGTAGTTTCTACCGTTGGTGGCACACACTGCAATCACGTGGCTATGGCCGACTGGCAAAAAAAGAAACCGGGTGATGAGTACACGCCACATTCAAAACAGTTTATACTCGTATTGCTTTATCGAAACCCTCCGATTTTCGACACAAAGTTTCCTCGGCACGGTCCAATCTGCTTACGTGCTTTTAAGGCGAAACCCTGGTGGGATGTATTAGCAAGTTCTTTTTTAATTTATTGTACTTGCGCCTTTTTCCTCGCTTTCGTTTCTTTTTCTTTTGCCCCGTATTACTTTAAAGGGCTTTTTCTGCTGTTGCGTTTTTGCGCCAGTTTCTTCTCTTACATTTGTTCGTCTTAGTGTGGAAGCAGACTGGAACACGCCACAGCCTCCCTAGAATGGGCGTTCTGCGGGGGTGGTGTGCACCTGTCATACTCTCGTGACATCAGGTTCAGGTGCACTCTGCAGGCACTATCCTACAAGTGTTACTGTTGGAATCCACAGTGTTACTAATTTTGCGAACCGGGCACGTTTGTTCCTCAAAGGTCCAAATTCCCGGCCCAGACCCCAAGGGGCCACGTGTTACAAAGGAAGGAATAGCAACAAGGAAGAAAACTCTTCAGGGTTGTTTGTTTTATTTCCTTTTGCTGTTCACCGCTCTTGTTCGAAGAAGCTCTCCGCAGTCGTTTTTTTTTTTTTTTTTCGTAGAGTTCAGTCCCTCACAACCCTTTCTTCCTTCGCGCCCTTCCTACTCCCGCTTACCCTCCCTCTGGCGTCACCCGGTTGCTTCAATTCTTAGCTCTCCCTTTTACTCGCTTTCCATGTTCTGCTTCCTACCACACGACAGTGACGCCGAACAAAACCCGTTGAAAGGTGTTAAGATCGCCTCTCACAATAGGCTTTCGCCGTACATTGTTTTCTAGAGGGGATAATGAAAAGATGCAAAAGACCATGAAGCTATCGGGGTATTCGCCGTTACAGCCTCGACCATGTGGAAGAGGAAGGCAGGATAATGTCCAATCCAGACACGGGGATATGCGCCAAACACGTGCCAGGGGAAGAAGATGACCCCATAAGGTGCATGCGCGACAAACGAGCTGGGTTATCTCAACGCTCGGACCTGCGTTCCTATGGGCTTCACGCCTGCGAATGCACCACCTCAACCGACTATCGGTGCGGCGACTGTCTCCTTGACAGCATATGTTACACGTATAAGCTATCCTGTAAGTAACGTTTTCACAAGAAAATGCGCGCTACGCAACCCCGCGAGGTAGACTGTCCGCCGCGCTGATGATAAACAAAACACACGGTCATGCAAAGCTTCGTTCGAAACTGCTTTGCGAGGAGACGATAACTGAAGCGAACTCTTCGGCTGCAGACGGATAGACGTGCGGTAGAAACCTGCGGAAGCCATGTCCGCAATTTTTTTATGTAGGGTCGAGGATTGACTGTCTAAGAAAAATGTTCCTGGCAAAGGCAAGTGACCACAGCCAGCCGAATGCAGGGACTGCCCACAAATGCCCGTGCAAGTGCTTATTATCTTTTTCTACAATTTCTGGCTGAACGTGGATCATACAGAAACACTAAGAATAAGCACAATGCTTCACTCACCCCAGCGGTGTTGTTTACCACAAGCGTGACTTGTATCTTCCTCTTGCAATCGGTGAGGCCGTTTCTCATCTCCACTGGCTGGTACGCCTTGTTGTCGCACGGAGCCAGGAGGGCCTTCATGCGGATGTCGGCGATGGCCAGTAGTCCTGACATGGTCGCCGTCAAAATGAAGAACAAAGCTTGCGGGAACGCGTGCATAGCGAAACAGACACTAGAAATTCTGACGCAGTAATGCCCGGACTGTTAACATTGCTGTGGCTGCGAAGTTGAAACCCCTCCCTGCCGACCCACGTCGTCAGCCCGCCCCACACCCAGCTCCTTCAGCTTGGCTGGGGTACCTTCCTGCCACACTGTATGATGCTAATGATAATTATAGAGGGGCTTGAGATGATAGCTCTATTAGGGCATGTAGAGAACCTATATGCGCACCAATTTATCTTTAGCAGATTTTATTGTTTACTCCAGATACTATAAACAGTCTGCGTCCGAATTTGCTCTCTAGTGAGCCGATTCATGGTCTTTACAAGCGAAGAAAAGAATGAATTACCGAATGTTACACGGGGCATTCTGTTTCTAAAATAGCAGGCAGCCTTAAACGTTACTTTTACAATGATGCTGATATGGTTTTGGTTGCAGTGACATATTACGTACGATATTAAATTACCATGGGCATGAACTCGTCGAAAGCAGGTAACTGGAAACCTTATAGGAATCCATAAGTTATTTAGATTTGCTATTCGTAAGTGTAGATGACACCACTTTAAGCTGACAATGTGGATGTTTCTTCAGGAAAATGATTTTCATGATAGGATCGAAAATAACTTTTTAAATATAAGGACATATTTTGTTTGGCATATAGCCACAAGGATCTATTTTGGCGTCATGTCTTACTGTACCATATTTACAAATTATTTTCTGTGGTACGGATCACAACTGCCTGCAGTTTCCGCGGCTTGACACCTACACTTTAATCATGTGTAGCAACCGGTGCAACACGAAGGTGAACATTTTCTCTACTTTGTGCAGAATATATTACAATAATTTTATAATACGGCGCGATTCACCGACACAATATGTTTGCAACAAAGTTGATGGTCAGAACAATAGTACGCATGCACGACCAGTTGACCGACCTTCCATTCATACAATGCCGACAGAATCCCGTACGCGGGTATGCGTCACAATAAGAAGAAAAAAGACGGCTACGAAATAGCTCTGACGATTATTATACTCTCTAATGGGAAATTTGTGCGTAGGGTTAACTGCAGTCTTCTCTGTCATGGCGCATATCTCCTGCATCTGAGGAAGTGATCCAGTGATCAGCCAACCCAAGGCGGCGCACGCTCCTCTGCGGTTATCTTCCAGTGCGTCGCCGCCACCGGAGAGCATGTTGTTGCAAATAGTGTTTGAACCTCCCACGTAATGGTCCTATTGTTGTGATGAGCCGCGAACGGACGAGCAGCGACTCGACAAGTGTGAGGGTGAGGCTCAAAGAGATGACGGTATAGCACCGCCTGCTGCCCTCCTTACACTTATGCCAGCCTCTCCGAAGAGAGCATCGAGTGGGCTGAGCATACGGCTTTCCCTCTCAGACTTTGGCGACACCTTCCTCCGCAGTTTTCTTTCTGTCTTCGCTCGCTCCGTTACAACGCCGCGTCATCGGCGTCGCCGCCGCCAAAGTGCTGTGCACTAATAAGTATAAGTATTTAAGTAATAAATATGTTATAATATATTTATATTATAACTTATATTTCGCACGTAATATTTGGGTAGTTAATAACCTTTTAATGTCCTGCATTTTCGACTGGCAGACTATAACGCTTTCCTTTTTCATTCGCATTCCGTTAACATTCGCTACGGGGCACTACATTCTCAGACTATCGAATCGTATCCGAAGCGGCGTCCACTAGTGGTGACAACTGAAGATTATGGCGTTTAGTGGCACAAGGGCCACTAGGCCGAGGAACGCCCAACAAAAATTATTTTGAACGTCGGGCGAGTTGTCTGCTCCGTGTTTTGATGAAGAGATGGTTATCTGAAATGGCGTATAGAGCTTATTATAAGCGACGAGTTGTGAAAATTGCGTTACGGCTATTATGCTAGCGGTTGGAACAGGACCTCATGATATGGGAGTTTCACTGGGCACCGAAATGATACGGTACAGGATGTTCAGTTCACGTTTGGCTTTCGCTCACAGTGAACACCGGGGACGACACCAGTTTTCCTCTGACGCGGTACTCTTAAAGATAGCGTTAACAGAAACCAACACAGCGGCTACATGACGGAAATACGATGGGGCGCCTCAACCGGATTTCCCTGTCACACTTAGGCCGACTTCTTCCGCCTTGTCCTGGTAAGTAGAACAGGCTTATCCCCTCCGTAGCGGTTCCCTTCTGCGGTAAATTGCAAATCATTTCTCATTATTCACACTCTGGTGCGTTAATCACGAGGAACCGCTTTGGGTGAACACGCTTTTCTATAACCATTGCAGCGTGAAATAACAACGTTCCAAGCTTAAATGTCTTTATTACGGCGATTAACAAAGATTGCAAGATAAAACCATGTGCTACACCCCGAGAATACCGATGGCAATCCCTTCTGAAACGCACCGGTATTCATGTTCGCGTCGAATGGTCGCCTGGACTCGAGGAGTCGTCACCGGGCAAACCAGGCAGCCCACTAAGTTGCGCGGGAGTGTATAACCTCTAGCCCTCGCTGCTACCCGACCCGAGGGAAAAAAAAGAACGCTCAAGGCTTTTCCTACAACCGGCTTTTTATCCGCTCTGCCCTCGCTCCCGAGATCAGCCCAATTTTTTATAAACAAATATTTTTAGAATGCCATCCTTACCCCTCAGACCTTCCGTTAGTGGTACACCCTATGTCTGCCACCTCGATGTCCCTTCTGCGCCTCCCGCACGCCCGCCAATCTCCAGCACCTAAATTTTCACTGTCCGAAATTCGCGCTTGCGGTAATCTTCAAGCCTCCTCCTAATACATCATCTTGATACAACGACACTCGTGCTCCAGAGCCCTCAATGCTGGCTTTAATTGCACACTTTTCTCTAAAAGCGGCCTAGCGCGAGCAGTTTAGAGTCGTGAGCCTGCTCTCCTCATTTCACGCGGCCTCTCCAGCCTTCTCAAGGAGCCCACCTGTTTTGGTTAGAGCTGTACGCCTTTAAGGTGTCCCAAGCTACAAGCACCCCACATTCACCCCCCTTCCCCCACTTCATGTATTGTCTTCCTGCCACAATACAGGCTACCTCCTCCTCCCCTATATTTGAAGCTATTCAAAACGCGACATTCCGTTCCCATTCCGGTAAAACACTGAGTATTCTAGTAAACTTCAGCGCATGTATTGGCTTTTTTTAAACACTTACGCTATTCTCAAGAGCACCGGCTAAATTGAGCTTGCAGATCGGCATCGCCTTTAAGAGGCGCATACACTGACGGGTTTCGTCACCAACACCTGATTTTGAGCCACAGATCATTTGGCACTTGTTTTACAATAGAGAAATGCTGCCTCTGATCAATTTTACGCAGTCCTCTAGTAAATAGCGATGGTTTGGTATGTTTTATATGAATTCAGGTCAAGGAAGCAGCCAATTATAATACTTTACTACTTCATCGTCACTAAAGTGCCGGGCTTGTACCTTGAAGGTTTAGGAATATCACTTTAAAAACACAATTAATTTTCCCAAGTAGGTATGCGCCACCAAGTGTACGCATTAAGGTAGCTCAGCAGGCTAAGCGCACGGTTGGGTAGAAGAAGAAACGTCAGCAACTGGATCCTGCTTATATTTAAATGTTAACACGCAGGACAGATTACAGAATAAAAATATAGCTGAAACGAAAAGAAATGAACCTGTCCTTGCCTCGTGCTTCAACGCCGCTTGTCGTGTAGCGGAGAAAGAAGACGAAAACATCGATCGGCCACCACTGGAACCTCGTTTAAATCCTGCAGCTCTTCCCATTTGGCCCCCTTCTTTGCAAAATTACTTCTCTGGCCTGCAAGTGTGCACCTCTTCGGCTCTGCGATAGCAGCGACACTGCTCCTCCGGCCACCAGTCAATCAGGGATCCGTCCACATTCGCAAAACGCCATGAGTCGGGACCAGTTCGTGCAAGCACCGCAACCGGGAATACCGGACATGCCGATGGTCATCCTAAGCACGTCGCACATGAGGAAGTCCGGAGCCCCAGCCACCATGCAGCACGAACGCCGCCAGAGCGGTGTCAGCTTGGGGCAGCCACCCACGTCCCACCGACGGCCGTCCTACACCATTTCGCAG
The DNA here is from genome assembly GCA_013339765.2 of Haemaphysalis longicornis. NCBI lineage: Eukaryota > Metazoa > Arthropoda > Arachnida > Ixodida > Ixodidae > Haemaphysalis > Haemaphysalis longicornis. Next base: position 103,309,702 of record CM023452.1, on the reverse strand, counting down.
AACCTTAAGGTGAGCGGATCCTGCAAAGACCATGTGGCTGCTGCTTGTAACGTGGGTCAATGCGCTGAGAAGAGTAAGAGAGATAGAGATAAGTATAATAGTTCATTGTTTTGTATTCTGACGACGTTGTGAGTGCCCTTAGTCTTGTTCTTCAGTGTCCAGGGTGCCGCGGCTGCTGAAGAGATTGTTCGGCATCACGCGTCGCAGTCGGCATAGACAGTGCCTCGAGCAGATTCGTCCTTTTGGTCGCGCTTGGTTCGCGGATAGTCGTTTTCTAGTTCATTACGCTTGAGGCCACGGCTAGAGGTATTGCCCTAGATTAAGTTTGTGAATGTTCGGGCAGTGTTCCTTACATTGAGCGGAGTGCGGTTTCACTCTGTTTTTTGCAGCGTGGGCTGAGATTTTGTTACCCTTATTTGGTTATTACTGCAGTATTTTGTACTTAATGATTATAAACGGGTTACGGGAGCGGATAACCATTAAGTGGCGGTCAGCTCTTCGAAAGTGGGCCCTAGCTAGACTATAATCATTTTGAAACCGTTCTGAAGTTTTTTGCCCTGGTGCTAATGTAATTTTGATTAGAATATTATACTTGTATCCGACTGCCATTATCTGGGATGTTTTACCAACGCACATTATCGAAAATCGGTTGCAGGCCTTTCGGGAATCGGATATTATTAGTTTTAAAGCATCTGGCTCTCGTACTGTGACAACAATATATGCTGACTACATACAAGGTAGTGATTACCAGATTACTAGCGGCAGAGCGGTGTTTTACTAACGAAGGTTCAACAAACACGACACCTGTAAAGTAGGAGGGGAAAAGTGCTCATTCCCAGCCTATTTCATTTGAGGCATCGGCACACGCTAGTACACTGGTTTCCTGAAGGAGGCTTGCATAGTTTGACGTACAGAATAAATGGTACCATAGACACAACAAAAGCGAAGCTCCTAAACCATTGAAGCTAGATAACGCGGAAAACTAAGCACATTTCACTTACGCGTCATCCACCCTCTTTTTTTAGATAATCTGCTGCTAACATTACGGGGGTGGCAGTGTTCCCCCTACTGCGAAGAATTTCATTTTGCTCAAAGAGAGGATTCTTAATAAAATGGTTTAACGCTTCTTTCTATTGCATTGCCCCTCATGCAGATGTAAACTTTGAATTCTGTTTCAAGCGCTGCTGCCAAGGACGCAGCTAGGCCGCATTTCGTTTAAAAGCTTTTTTATTGGCACCGATAAAGCCCCATCAAAAAGGTAATCATTTACACACATGCATTATGGTCCACTGAAAAGCTCCGGTAAGATCTCCGGACACACGGCGCGTGCGTGCAAGAGGCTTTAATTGTGGCGAAGCGGTTACTTGAAAATCGAAAGAAAGTCCTCTGCAAGATAAGACAATATACATATTCATCATGAAGGAGTGCAACAGTGTATCCTTGTCTCATCGGCAACGTATCGGATTACATTTAAATCGGCCGTAGATACTTACTAAGCCAAAATATTGTCACATGGGTAACTACATCGTTCCCGTTTCGAGTGTATGAAGGTTTAACGGTAGGCAACACCAAGTTTCAGCAAAAGCTGGACTCACTTTTATTGAAGCTTTCGGCCCAGTTTTGGCGCACTTAGATTTGAAGATTTCACGCTTCGCTTAACTTCCATTTACATACTTTTCACCAGTCAGGGGGAAAAAGTAACTGCTAGGAAGACTCAGCGGCGAGGCACGCTAGAAAAACCAACTAAAATAGCTTTGGTACGATTTCAAACCCCTTGTACATATGTACATATGTATGTATGTATGTATGTATGTATGTATGTATGTATGTATGTATGTGTATGTATGTATGTATGTATTTTGTAATGTATGTATGTGTAATGTATGTATGTATGTATGTATGTTGTATGATGTATGTATGATGTATGTATGTATGTATGTATGTATGTATGTATGTATGTATGTATGTATGTATGTATGTATGTGTATGTATGTATGTATGTATGTGTATGTATGTATAGTAGTATGATGTATGTTGTATGTATGTTGTCTTCTATACTGAAGAATTATCTCCTACACTCCGTGAAGAATGACCTGCGAAGGCGAACGTAGTGCACTGACTGCACGAAACAGAACCCATTTGTTTGTAATTTGTGACTGGTCATACGTCGTAACCAATTACCTGACGGAAACTAGGAAGCAGCCGAGCTTCATTCTAGCGGACACACATGAGCTGCCTGTTTCACCCCGTGTCTTAGGAGTCTTTACGGTTTGTGTAACACAGCAACCCTATCTGCACGCCATACTGAGGGCCCGTGACAGGTGGCATTGGGCCTTTGGACGCCCTTGTTAAAACCTCCCACCAGCACATATCATCAGTAAGAGAAACTTAAAGGTGCAAGGGCACGCCCCTCTACCTTCACTCCCAAGCCGTGCGCTTGCTTAGAACGGGTTGTGTGCGTGTACTTAGCAGTGAGAGACACTGCCAATAATGTCGCTTTAATGCCCTTTAAGCTGGTCATGTAATATTCGCTCACGCCCGCTTTTGAAGCAACCATGTTGCTTTTCATCCAGGAGTGAATCACAGCTACTTGACGAGCTGGAACTTTATACGACAATAGTGGCGGCAGCAATTTTTCGTTGTTTTTGCAACCATTCGCGCTTGTGTTAGGGCCGACGCTTCTTCAATTCCAATTGTTCTTCCTACAGGATAGCAAATCGCATGTATGCGTACCATAGCGAGTTTAAACTTATAAGGCGCCGAGCGTTATTCTAGCGAGTAAATATGCGGCTATCGTTTTCCGGTCCCTTCGTAGGCATCTTATTGTTTGTGTAACAATTCATCCCACATCTAAACGCCTCGATAACGGAGTATGGCTTACAGGGCGCGTTTAGTAATGAGAATTCACGTTTAACTCTCCCACCACCCCATTTGGCATGTACTCAGCAGCTACATTAAGCCCAGGCAGTCATCCAAGACCCCCTCCTTTCACCCTAAATCCGTGCACGCATAAACCAGCCACGGATAATGGGCGCATACTGCGGCGGGAAATATACCTGCAATAATGTCGCTCGGAAAGCCTTTCAAGCTGAAGAATAGTTGCCCCACGCCGGCGTGCCAACCCGACAAATTGCTCTGTAAGCGGGGGAGGGGGGGATTAGAAGCTGCTTGGCGAGGTGAAATTTCAGGCGGAAACGGCGGCGGCTACATGCTAGGGGGCGGTGGCTAATCGCCGTATTTACTCCCAGTGGCGCTTCTGTTTATTCGTGGCAATCATGTGATAACGGCGCTACCGCCTTTGTCAGCCGATTCGAAAAATTGCGAAAGAAACATCGGTTTTGGCGAGAGGAAACACAGTGTGAAGAATGGTCAGCTGTGGAAGGAAGGTGGCCCGGTGTGGTGCCGAGAAAAGCGGCTTCACCGGAATGAAAACTGCGGGGATTAGACATATATTGCTCTGCCGTAAAAATTAGGAATGAAGGATTGCTGTTGATTCTAGCTGCAGGAGTTGGCATGAAACCACGTAAAAATATCCTTATGAGCGTTCCCGTACTTGGCACAACGCACCTCCTGAGCCTTTGCCAAGAAAAGCCAAGAATTGCATTCTATCTCTGCCACTTAGAGGCGATGATTATTAGTACCGATGGTGGTTGTGGGAGGTGTTTATCAGTGTCAACTTTTGTCCGCGCCGGCTGCTCAACTGATCTCAGAAAGTCAACATTTTTTTTAAAGAGAGCTATTCCACTTTCAGGACGCCATCATGAAACAACAGAGGTATCTTTAATAGAGAACTATCATTAACGAGGTTAGCTTTAGTGAATGCGGTAGTCCTTCTCAAAAACATTCCATGGATAATGAAGCCTCTCCTTTGTTAGATGGCGTAGACTGGAGATCCACCAAGCTCATCCCCAAGATGGCAGCGACACCGAATTCGCACGAGGCCCTATGAAGCCAGTTCCGTAGTCGAGCCAGGCCAAGGCTTGCACAAATTCAAAAAGGCGGTTGCTTCAGTAGATCGGTGTGAAATTACATTTAACATTATGGCCTTTGTGACTACATGCCAAATTTGTGACCACGCGCAAAATCTGGCCTCTAATGCCAAGGTTTATTATCACAGCGCGAATCCAGCTAATCTTCATCTTATCCGAAGCTACACAGGTGTCTTAGGCGTCAAAATAACGTCATCCCGGATTTTCAGCGTGGCTTTGTCGCGAAAATTCTGTTTTTATTTTCTTTGGCTTTATTTTGTACGAAATATCGGTTCTTCAGTTACATTACTCCTATGGGGCAAGTAGCGGTTCCACGAGGAAGTCCGCAATATCCACGAAGGCCGAATTTTTTGAGTCCGGAAAAGCGGTCGGCTACTGTACACCATTCTATAAAATGCGAAGCAGATATCCACGCCTATACTTAAAAGCAAATTGAATGGTTCAAGCAAAAAACAAAACACACAGCCTAGAGAGTATCGGAAACCTTAGAATTGATATTTCAAAACATGAAAAAGAGTACTTTTTATTCTTAAAGGAATTTTCTTGCTCCAAGAAAAAACCGCACGGTACCGGCGCGGTTTTGGTTAATTATTGGCGAAAAAATGATTACCCCTGCCATTATTCGGAAGCGGTCAATGACTACATACCTCAAACAACAGCTGCAATAGTTTTGCGTACGCTTTCCTGGACATGCACCTTCCGATATCCGGTGTGGCGCATAACTTTATTGCTTTGTGTTACAGACGCCGACGATTATGGAAGAAGGCAGGGAGGAGGGCGAGGACTTGGTGTGCGAAGTGTCGGTGCACGACGATGCTCCCATGGTTCGCGTTGTTCATCACACTTCAAGACCATCCGGTCAAGGGCACCAGGGTAGCACACGGCGCGCCTCAGCTGGTGGGGCTTCTGCTGACAGTGGCTCACGCCAAGCACTGTGTTCGCCCAAGCTGCTTCAGTCGACGTCCCCGATGAGCCGACCGGGAACAGCCCCTGCCCGCCCTATGTCGCCACTGATCCGAACCTTATCACCTAAGCAAGCCGGGAGGCTGTCTTCGGTAGTGCCACCACCGTAAGCGCTCAAATATTTTCAAGACCAAACGCAGAAATGTTTGATTCGTAAAACTTGTAGATCGTGAAATAGCATTGCGGGGCTCTAATTATACAGTGAAAATATCTCTACACAGAAAATGAATGGGATAGAAATTTTCACAACAATGACGGGATTTTAAGCCACGTTCAGACAAAAAAGAACTACATGTTCGGCGTTTCATCCATTCCAGTTAACGGGAAAATGCATATAGAACCCACAACTCGTTTATAAGATCAAATATCTTCAGGTTCGTAACTACCCATTTCTATACTACCAAAAATTACCAGGAGGTCAAGGCCTCCTTTTTATATTACAGTTTGCCAGGTAATGACTCCAGGAAACGCTTTCAAATGCATGGAAATGTCGAATGAACAGTCTATGCAATATTGGTTCCTATTAGTTCGTCACCAAACCTTCAACGTAGTGACGCCATCAAGATGACCTAATGGCATCGACTGGCCTAATCGAACTTTTTTCCGTTCTCTTCACAACTGTCTGTGTTTATTTGCTGGGAAAATTTGTGCCCAGCAAAACTATGAACTATACAGTAACATTTATTGTATAAAAACCATCTTGAGGACAAAGCTCCTATTTTCGAAACGAACCGTTCGTTCGGCAGTCAAAGTGAAACGAAATATATAAAGCAGTGAGCACAAATACCAAACTATACATGCATAGGTACGAAAGACTCTAACGAGATTAAATTGATGGACTAGTTGCCCTCTAATAACTGAGAGAACACTATCTACTGAAGTACTAAAACTTCTGAAAGCCCAGGTTGAAACTTTCTGTCCCTTTCTACCTTGTGTGAAAGCATAAAAAACAAGCTGAATTTAGAAACCCTCTGGCCGGCGTCTTGTTAAGGTGGAAAACGTTTGTCTTTTTTGCCTATAGCCCGGTCGGTTCTGCGTAAATATTGCACTGTGAGATCCCATCAAACTTTCTCGTGTGCGGCAATGCTCCCGTTTTTGTTTTGGGGGGATTTTGTAGCGTGAGCTACCCTGGCCAAGGTTGATCAGTTTCACGTGGCTCCTGGAGAGCCCCGCTGCGGAATGGCGAGGAGCAGTGACGTCTCACGGCGCACAAAACGTTGCTCGCTGCCCGGCGTCTCTCATTCACTCCACGCGCCGAACGTCTACGCCGACCTCCATTTCGCACGTGGCAGCCCAGTCCACTTGATGATCATGCGAGGGGTGGCCGGGTGTGGAACGGTTGGCTTGTGCGTCGCAGCAATGCCGGCGTGCGTCTGTGGAACCAGTCTGGCTCTGCAGTGGGCCGATTGCTGACGCTGCGCCGGAGATGCTTGACAAATATATGTCATAATGCGTATTCCTTGTGTGGGTCATTGAAGCAGCAGTAGGAATGATAATCAAGCTAATCCTAGACAACCAGGAAAACTAAGAGAAACCAGCTGAACCATAGCTCACGCAGCGTATATCCTGGCATATCCGAGTTAGGCCACTGCTAATTTTTTTTGCCAAAGGAATGTAAGACGGAACGGAGTTATTTGTAATTTTTAATCTATAAACGATAAATGCTCACCAGTATGTTAATCAAGACTCGACTAAATTACGAGTTCTCTAATCTATGCAGTACGGAGTTTCAGTGAGAACGATGAAATAGCCCTAAGAAGCAAAAACACTGGCCGTGTATTTGCCACTTCGCTACAAATGTCGCCGAAACACGGAAGTCTTCAGTTGCGTTGGCCACGCAAATGACTCTCTGCTCTCCCACGCCCACCTCTCATTCTGTTCTTCTCCCTTTATATCCTCACCCGATAAATGCGGAGGTGTGCTTAATTATTGTGATTCCCTGCATTCCCCTGTTCGCGCCATCGACTGGACATTGCGTTTCTGTTTAACTTTGAATACGGCGACGGCGTCCGGGCTGCTCGCACAGTTGATTCTGTATTTTTGGTTCAAAACGTTGTTAGCAGTTGGTGTTTTTTCGGTAATATCGCAAATATTAAGCAATCAACACTCCAACTACAAGTTTTGCAAGATGGTTTGCCGCAATTATGCCTAATGTTCATTTTCTTAATAATGCGGACATGTGCAAAGTGTTTTCAGGTTTTGTGTTTCGTCTATATTTCTGGCATGTAAACTTCCTGTTCACATATTCTTTTAACTTTTGTTCGTATGTTTGAATCGACGGACAGAGAGACCGAGAGATTGAGCCCGACATAAATTTCTAGTTAATTTAACCGAGGAAAAACTATCGTCTTTATAAACAACACCCAAAACGTACTGCACCATGAACCTTAGGAGTCCACAAAATCTAGTAAAGAGTTGCAGTCATAAGGGTAATTAATTTTAATGGAATGATATGGCATTTTATTCTGGCTGATGACGTGTGATTAAATGACCCGACAGCACAAATACTCAGCGCAGCTAAAGAAATATCTGGCCATCGTTCAACGACATTGCGACGGCGCAGTGGGATTTGGCAACAAGATGTCAATATTTTTGCGCTGTTGTGTTAATGTTCGGTGGAATAAAATTTTATTGTGAAAACCTCTCTAAATTCCAGCCACTCATTGGCGTTTAGACTATGTTTAGGCGTTCTTAATTCTCTGCTGCCCGCTACTGGGTTTCGCAGCTCCGATGGCAGACCATTGCCCATGCCGCAGACAACGGAACTTGACTCCCGTCGCGCGGCGTATTCTAGAAGTCGCTCCGCTTCCTGGCCAAATTCACAGTGGCCATCGCCGACCTTATTGCATCGCCCTGGCTCAACGCTGATCAGTATCTACGAGGAGGTCGATGATGTCGAGGAGGACGAGGAAGGCGGCCACGCTCCTCACGACCATAGCTCTTCCGGCCAACAGATGGAACTGCGTGTACGTGCAAAAGTATGCCATCAAACCATCTTAACATTAGCTTGTGAAATCAATTCTACTTAGGGCTTCAATGTGTGCCTAGCTGAACTGTGAAAACGTTACAGCAAAGGAAACGGGTTAATCGGCAGCAAATATCTGACGCTAATAATAAACGTCCTCGAACAGTCTCCGTGTGGGTATCTGGTAGTAGTGGGATATGTCGTAGTCGCAGCAATTGTGTAATCCGTCCTCAGCTCATAAAGAAAACTTCATGGGCATTTGCCAATTTCTGTGAGACCGCAGTTACCGGTCCGAAATCCATGGTTAACTATAGACATACAGAGCGTATATGGTACTGCGTTATCGGACACCCGCAGGACGTACTAGTAAAGTTTCGCCGGACGAGGCCACAGCGTTTTCGCGTTGATATAAAGCAGGGTGTATCGAATATTGTGTGATGGGTTTGACAAAGCCCTTTGTGTGGGCATGTCAAATTCCCGAAGACCGTCAAGACATGAGGGCTGAAATACTACGTTGTGTTATAATTATAGCTTCATTTCAACCACTGTGAACCACAAGGACACAAGATTTAGCATAAAGATTTGCCGGCGGAAGCCAGAATGTGTTAGCACGCTTATCTTGTAATATCATAGGTCTACCTCAGAATTCATGTTGTGGTCCGCACTCAAGAATCTCCGAATTTTCAATGTAGCAGCCAGTATCGTTGACAGAAATATTATTCGGGTGTGTTATATGCCGCGTGCAAAAAAGTAAACAAAAACTAAAAGGACAGATAGACTACGCACAAACATTATTCTATTTTCCTTTCCTTATCTAATTTACTTTTGTACTTCTACATGTTGCCACGAACCACCATGTTTTCAGTTTGTTTGTGTTGTTTTTGCCGACCGGCTACGGCAGGGTATGTTATCTGTGTTATCCGTGGGCCAAGTGAAGCGCCTGTTCTATTCTTTATGCCGCACGTGTTATCTGCTTTGGTAGAAAGAGTGTCGCGAAAAAAACGTTCCCAGCCTTGAATAATCTTCTATGGTCCACAGTGTTCTGGATGCATTTCGACAGTTCGAGATGTCTGCGCACGTCACCATTCTGCGCACGTCACTTTGTTGAATGTTGTTTCGCCGCCTGTGTATTCTTTGAGTGGTTAGGGAATAGCACAGGTTCACTCCAATAAACTTTTTTTTCGTTCAAGACAGCTGCGTCGTCTTTGGCTACGTGACAATATCAATATGTTGTTGCGGGGTGAGAACTACGCGGAGGAAAGAAAAGCCGGACTCAGGAGAACAGCAAAGGGAGAATGCTCCGCTCAAAAATTTGTGCTGCTGTTCCGACCCCGAAATACGCCCGCCTTAACAGGACCCTTTTACCAGGAGCCACGATAAACCCCAATTAACAGGGTTATAGCTTGCAAAACGGGGTGATTTGCGCTTAAGTCTGGACCACTTACTCAAATGCTGGGGTAAGCAATGGAACTTAAAAACAAACGCCTGTACCTAGACACACTAGTGCTTACTACGCACACTGTGGCGGCCAACGATGCGCGGTCGTCCAGCGTGTTGGGTTTCTTTTACACAACACCGGACAACTGGCATTACCGCCCTACCACTTACCGTAACCTTTACTGTAGAGTCATACCCAATACTTGACGAGGCGATTAATACGCCAGGGACAAAAGTCTGATCAGAAAATATTGTGCGCGAACTGTTCTCGTCGAGCGCAGTCATAACGGAAGCTATTTTGAAAGCAGACGCAACGAAACTAACAAGAAGTATGCTTTTTATTCGGGACGGCGGCTTTATTAAACATACTATGTTGCCCTTGACATTTCTGCCCGGTATACGTCACTATAGATGCCACGAAACGCACTACGCACCGGCCGAGTTGAAATGTTGACTGAAATGGTTTAATTTGTTGTAGCTTGGGGCAGTTCGCTGGCCGGAAAGCGCAGACGCAGTTACCATAAAAACGGTAATCATTCGCACAAAACAAACATGCATTTTGTCTTCACAGCCCCTTGATGATAGGTCTGTTGTGATAGTCGTAATATGTTGCGACATCGTCCTCCTCCTCTGGATGGCAGTATATGCAGGACGTGTGACATTTGGGTTGCAACGGTTGCGGTGCTGTCGGCGTTTGGGGGGGGGGTGGAGTTTACAGCCGCGAGCGCCTGCGTAGGTACTCAGAATGCAGCATTGTTTTGTGTCCTCTTGCATCTGCTTTACATACATATAGGTTTTACAGCTACCGGTGAGAGAAATCTTTGCGTCCATAGGATTCTAGACAGCAAAGACGAAAACTAGTGTGTAGTGGAGCGATCGTCTCCTCGTCATCATAACCGTCTTCAGCTTCATTCTCCAATTGCGTCTTTTCTCTTCTGGGATACTATGACTGAGAATATTTGCCTATCGCCTTTTGCACTATATATACACTATTTAGGCACACATCATTTGCGTATTTACAAAGGATATAGTCACATTAATCATGTTGGGCTAAATTTTGGGATTTTTTCCTCTCAATGTTACAGGTACGACCGGTTATATTTTCGTCATTTTCATTCTTATTCTCTTTACTGTGACTGAAAAAATTGTACAGTAGCGCTTGTATACCTTATATGCATGTTCTTAGGTTAAGCACGATTTGCTGCTTCCGTAATAAACAAATTCAAAGTGCACCAGTAGGCTTGCATCGGCGCGATCTTGTAAGATCCATCGTTATGGCGATTCGCTGTTTGCATCATTTTGGGTTATGCTTAATTTTCTTCTTCTCCTCTAACGTAAGGAGCCGCACCTGCAGAGGGGATTTCCACAAAGCTGACATATTCCCATGCTGACACCAGCACTTAACGAGACCCAAACAAGCCTCTGCTGACGTAACAGTACAGGTATCGTGCGTAAAGTAAAAAAAAAAATGGCCGTGTATCTGCCCATTTCGTTGCAAATGTCGTCGCAAAACGATGGTCGACTGGCGCCCCTATCAAGTTATTGAATTACTTCTTTTTTAGCTCATCTCACCTGCTCATGATCTGCCCTCTCGTTTCTTCCAAGATAACACGCTAGAGGTTAGGAGAAGTCAGTTTTGATTTACCACGTTCCACTGCTCCAAGTCGGGTGCCCCGATGCCTGTGCTGCCCTACTGCGAGGGCTCGCTTGTATCGATGCACCCGCCTACAACTTTTATAGAAGCACGTTGCCCTACTCCACGACCGTTCCAAGCGGTACGGGGAACCCGTCTAGTAGAACGTTTTCTTGTTGTTGCCGTTTAATTTTTTCGAATTCCGCCAGGTCGCGCGGGAAATAGCAGGTGACTGTTTTCCGCAGTTGATTTAATATTTTAGTTGATCGCTAAAGGAAAGAATCCGTCAATTTTTAATAAAGGATCGAGGCTAATATCACTTATGTATTGATTTTCTGCCATATATTTGCGCAATTTCTTGTTCTTGTTCAATAATGTTGACAAGTATGAACATTAAAATCCGCCTTGCTGTTCAGAATGGTCTGTGCGTACATAAGACTATTGCGCAGCATCCGCTTTACTTTGGCTGGTTGGCTGAATTGGGTGACAGACAGACAGACAGACCGACAGACCAAAATTTTCTCGTTCAAGAAGCCGAGAGAAACTATCGTCTTTATTATAATAGTTCGTGGTGCCAGGCAACCAAATGGTTAGAGCTTATTTCATTCCATGTTGTAAGCGCAGAGTACTTTAGGCGCTCGCCTTGTCGTATCTCACTCGGTGAGCCCAAGTACAGCAACAGGGCGTCCGGTGGTAACACTGTCATTCGCGGCGTAAACAGAAGCTTCGAAAGCCAAGCGGTTTTTATAGTCATAAGCGTTCGAAACTCGTTAACCGCTGGCGCTTGTCCTATATCTTGTCCGAAGAAACCTATACTGCTTGTTCAAAGAAACATATAGGCACATTTTAGCCGAAATATACATAATTAACCAGCAGCGCCCGCGTTCATTTAGTTTGGAACGCTCGCTCGGTTGGTTTTACGACAGTAAGCGAAAAAAGCGGCAGCTCAAGAAAACAATGGCGCGTTCGAAATGCCGCAGAAATGCTCTAGCCACGCAGGAAAAAAATGGTGCGTTCGAAATGACGCAGAAAGGCTCTAGCACCTCAAGAAAAAAGTGGGCATTCGAGATGACGCCAAACAGCTGCAGAACAATCTATTAAAACGAAGCGCAAAAAAAAAAAAACTCCCGCTGGCGCAGTTTCAGGCCGGGGGCGTGCGTGCACTGGAAGCGTGAAATGCAAAATGCATGGAGTGGTAGCAAGGGAGCGGATAACGGCAGTACAGCCCATTATGGCGAATCACTGCTTACCACTTCCGACAGCTTTCACATTGAGTGGAACGGCTTTATTTTTTTGCATTACAGTTTTCAGCTAAGCACTCCTCTAACTGGCAGAATTTTCGAATTGATTATTAGGGCGTTGTTATAACAGACGGTCTTTCTGCCCAATTCTTAGACATTTTACATGATGTCGCAGGTAAAAGAACATCTCCAATTAGCAAAAAATGAAATGAGAACGGCAACGCCGGTGTTAAATGTTAATGTGAAGCACTCCGTTTGATGTTGTAATGTGTTCTATCCCTTGTCATGTAGGTGGTGGGCGATAGTGTAGTGCTGTAACATAAGTGGTTTGACTCGCTGGGCCGCAACAGTTTGGGCATACGACGGCACCTATGCTGTCGCGATCCTTGAATCATTCCGTCGAAGTTGAGGCATGCTTTGTAAGGTTGTAAGAAAGGTTGTAAGCAAGGTTGTGAGTAAGGCTGTAAGCAAGGTTGTAAGCCACCGCCGCCGCCTCCACGTATGGTTTGAAAATACAATACCATTGTCACAAGTGAAGAATACCCACCTGTGGATGCCTAGTTTTCCTTGACAATATTGCGAAATCCCACCGCCTGTCACTGACTCTTCAACGTGGTACTCGGTGCAGGAAAATTCGGATGTGGCTGACTCATCATCAAGGACCATGTACAAGAAAACGACACCCGCCGCAGCACTTACCGCAGCCGCCGTCTCAACGGCCGCCCTGGAGGCAGGACTCGAGAGCATCATTCAGGATCCTTGCCTCGACTGCTTGGAAGAGTTTGTGAGGCGCAAGCGGGCGGCTAATGGAAATTCCGCAGTCGAAAAAAACACCAACGCTTTTGAAAAGGCCGACAAGAAGCAGAGATCCCAACATCCAGCTGTGGCAGTGACACTTCTTCAGAGTAAAAAGGTGAGTGGTAGCAGCTGGCGCTGCCAAGCAATTCCTAGAGCTTTACCACTCCCCAATTTGGGATCCCTAAAGGATCCTAGCAATTTTTGGGAGGGGAACTGTTGGGAAGAGAGGCGCGTGCTACGATCTTTTTGACGCCACTTGTAGGATCATTGTTCCCATCTTCCTGCGTAGTTGCCTTGCAGCGCGTGACATTTCGTTTAGAACGCGCGTTCTAAAAGAGTTTTCTTGTTATTTTCGTGATTTGAAGTAATTCTATGTGCGTGATGCGACGTTTGACCTCTTGGGAATCTATAACCGTATAAACTGTGGTACCTTATCCGCAAACAACTTGAGCATGGCGTATGACGTATGCGACTGAAGCGTAAGATGCGGCTTGTTTCCCCGATCAACAATGTAGAATACAACGATCGCATAGTTAATTTCTAGATTTACATTATTTGGAAGAAATGTATAAAGCAGGAAATCATGAAGCGTTTACTGCTCCCAGAAACTCTCCGCATACGCATCCACCGTGCCTGCCCGCACGGCCGACGGAGCAGCCCGAACCGACCCAGGTCACGGCAGCAACTTGTGTCCGCTTTTTAAAAGCGCACAAATCGTAAAAAAAGTTCCAGATTGGTGAAAGTGGATGTTAGTGTAATGGGAAATTGTCCCAGGTAGTGTTATCAACTGTGGTTTTCAAAGGGATGCTCAAATATCTGCCGCAATTTACGACGACCGGCGGCAGAGGTCGGTCCCCGCACCGGCAGCCCGTTAACGCGCGGTGCCACGAGTGGCCAAAGGGTGGCAATACCTACGCGCAAGAATCGGCCATAGAGATAATACACTGACTCTAGAGGGAAAGCATGCCGCTGAGCCAATGCATTTGAACCGTACGACACACAGTGGCAGACATCATACAACGATTTGATGGTTGCCAGCTGAGCTTTTGCTTACTAAAAACAGCGAAAGCGATGGGTTGTAATCTGGAAACGTGCTACTGTGGCACTTCCGCGTCCAGCTAGCGAAGCATGCCGAGATTAATTGTAACATGGCGGCCCGCTGGCCAGGCGGATTTTGTGTGGGCGGCATCGATATCTTTGCGTAGTTTATCTCCTGCGGGTAGGCACCCAACGTGTTTTCGGTTTAGCGTGTGACTTATAGGTACTGAGACTATTTGAGCAAGATGTGGCAACGCTCACACAATACTTGCGCGCAAGCTCGAATGCGACTGATCGCATGTGCGAGGACTCCAAGGAATCATGTGATCCGTACTGGGGCGCACAGAAAAATGAATCTCCGTCATGATCTCCGTGCATTTTTGTGCTGTGCCGCTTTATTTTCCATTCTGTGACATTTTGCGAGTCGCTAAATGCTTTTCAAAGGAAGTTAAGTGAACTGTGGCTTTAGCGGAATGGGAAAACTTTATTGACAGAAAAAAAAAATTTATTGCATGCAACAACGCTGATATTGCCGGTGAGTCGCAACCCTTTGAAGCACAGGAACGAAAGAGCGCGGTAGATAGCAGGCCAACGGAGTGGCGGAATGCATGCCAAGGGAATATGCGAAATACAGTCAGCGCCGTGTCCCGTTTTCCTTTATGTCTGCATTCGTCAAGTTCTAGCTGCTTTCCACCGCTTCAAAGGGAAAAATTACACCACATTTCGTTATCTATTTTTTCGTTCTACATTCGCGAACGTTTGCGCGAAAGTTCGAAGCACGGAGAGCTGTATGAAGTTCCATGAACCAAGCAACTTAAACGGAACGATTGTAAAAGCTGCTTTTATTATTTTCCAACGGGAACGATCGCTGGCTGCCACTCCGTAGCCTGTAGTGAACTTGAGGTATACAAGGTCAGATCGGAATCGCTGTTCCGGCGTCAGTTCAGGGGCAATAGATAATGTGCTTAAGGGGCCCTAAATAGGCTTCTGAAGATCGCCATTTCAATCGCGCAATCGCTAGAGTACCCCTTCACGACAATGTATACCAAATATTACACCTCTGCGTAAAGCAGGGGCCGCACAAACACGCAACAAAGATGCTTTCTTTCTTCCTTGCTCACCTACCGCTTCCTTGCCGCCACACTGCCGCGCTCTGACGTGCGACAGAGCGCTTGTGACGCACCCGTGTGACGCACGAAGCTCTCAACAGTACGGCTGCGCTATTGGTGGGACCCGTTAAATGCTGTAGCCAATCAGCGTACCCGGCTCTGAAAGAAAACGCGGTCGCGCGGCGCTCCTGCACCGGCGGCACGGCGTATGCACCGGCGGCACGGCACGGACGAATGTAGATCGTCGCCATCCGTTACACGAGCTTAGCTGAGTTTGTAGATATAGCGCGTCGTTTACAAGGTATGAATAACGCTGAAAAACACGGAGCATCTCTGCGGGCACAAACGCCCGCTACACGCGCGACCGCGGCAAGCATCTGCCTGCACGGACGACAGGCAGCCCACTGTGGGGTGTATGTACGATACGGCATACACCGGAGCAGCTATAACTTGTCACCGCCCGCCAGAGCATGACAATGGCTGAAAATCAGTTTGCAAATACGTGAAACGGGGTGATAGTGCAGTGAAAGATTGCGCGGGAGATAGTCGTCGTCGCGGCCTCGCAAAGCAGTGTCTGGATAACTGCGGCGATTACTTAAGCCTCGGTGGGACGAGTTCACCGCGACAGCGCCGCATGCCGAAACGCTAGCGAGCCGCTATAGTCGTCGCTCGCAATCTTCAATTAATGTCGTTATCGAGCATGTTGAGTATGGAAGCCCCCTATCTTGCCTTCAAACGCTCGTTTCCGCACGTTTCCGCCGACGCGAGCACGGCCGGCGCGAGGAGCCGTTCGATGCGGCCGGCCACAACCGACCCCGCTGAGCGGTAGCGGATGTAGTAGGCGGAGCTTGGCCGTCGTCTGCTACAAAAAGAAGCGTGACGTACCACCGAGTGGAGCCAATGGCTGCGCGCTTCTCGTACCAACCCTGTTTCTCTAGGTGGTGTTGCGCCTGGTCGGTGACGTTTCCGCTTCCACAGTGCTTTGGAGGCGCCGTTAAAGAGAAAATACGCCAGGCCTTGTTGCGGGCCCTTTTTAATGAACGGTAACTCTGCTAATACTGAACGCTTTTAAACCATTTTTGCGGCAGGACGTTCTTTGGATAGTACTCCAACGATTGCGCACGTACAATCGCAACCTTTGGAACCCTGTTTAGGGCCCCTTTAAAGTGAAGCAACGAATGAAAGCCTCGCAGGCGCCCGGGAGGCAGTTGCTCAGCGCGTGCATCCGAGTTGTACCAGTTGCACACGTTTTGCACGCTCGCAGACCTTAGCTCGAGACTGCACACACACTGACGGCATATAGGCTCAAGGGCCTCACCACTTCCTAGCGCAATTAAAGAAAATCGAAACCAAAACTGAACTACACATTCACTCTTTTTCAATAATTAGAGCCTAATTACACCAAAAGTTTTTGAAACAGCTATTTTAATTACTGAAGCAATTATTTGTAACTATTATGTTTCAGTTCTTTGTTTTAGGTAAATAATTACGAACAACTTTTAGAGATCTGAATACAATTGTTTGGCTACCATGGGCATTGCATCATATCAGATTATTTGTAACCATTTGTTTCAGTTCTTTGTTTTAGGTAAATAATTACGAAACAACTTTTTAGAGATCTGAATACAATTGTTTGGCTACCATGGGCATTGCATCATATCAGCGCCCACGACTCGTAGGGTCTCGGACCTCGCTTTACCCCCCTGGAATCAGCCAAGGCCGTGGCAGGCGTGTTGATCATCGATTGCTTAAAGGATCCATGAAGACAAAACACAAGTTAGGTTCATTCAAAACACGTCCTCGTTAGAATCATACTGACAACAGTTTTAACGCAAAATTCGCTCAAATAAGCTATATAATTAGGAAAAGAAAACTCCCACCTCCCCTCGCGGAACCCCTGTGTAGATGCGACGCATAGGCGGAGCGGCGAAGGGACCGCGTTTTATAGCGCGCATGACGTTGAGGGGACTGCGGAAGCCGGTCCCAGTCGATGATGACGTTGGCGTACTTGTAAAGCGGCGTGGACTCTAGGTGTTTGAGCCAAGCGTGGATGTTGCTTCGCCGGAGAACGGCACACCGGTTATATGCGCAGCGCGCCCGAAGGAGAGGAAACCGCGGAGAGAGAGTACTGCACATGCGCCGGCCCCAACGCGTCTGCCGCGGCTATGACGCAACACAATTCAACAAAATCCACTTTAATCCAATCCAATCCAATCAAACAGCCAAGCCAAGCCAAGCCAAGCCAAGCCAATCCAAGCCAATCCAATGCCCCTCACGAGAGAGTGTTCGCTATCGGAGAGGAGAGGGGGTGAGCGGCGGAGAGCGCAGTTGGCGCGGCGAGGAGAATGGGGGAGGGGCGGACACCGCCGACGACGCCGAAGGACAAGGCGAGTGAATCAGATGCTCTGCATCTAAAAAAGGAATGGCCACGCGGCCCACTTGCTCATTTCCCACAGCAGAACCTATCATCTCATACAGCCTGCTCTGCAATTGACGGAGGCCAGCAAAAGCAAACGCAAATTAGGCTGAGATTATAAGCTTGCAGAACCAGCTTTTAGGTGCGACGCTCAGAGCATCTCTTGTCGGCGGCCTGTCCTTCCTACGTGCGTCCGTTGTTGTCCACGTGCGTCCGTTGACCGCAGCCACTCTCACCCTCTCCTCTCTGATAGCGAACCCTCTCTCGCGAGGGGCATAGGATTGGATTCGATTAGATTGGATTGGCTTGGCTTGACTTGACTTGACTTGGATTGGATTGGATTTGATTTGGATTGGATTGGATTTGGATTTGGATCCGGCGGTCTTTCGGTCGACGGTTGCTCTCCGCCTGCGCTTGAACCCCCCTCAGCGTCGCATCACACCAGGGTTCCCGCGAGGGGAGGTGGGCGTAATTTTTTGTGCTTAAATTTAGGGCACATTCTCTTTAAAGCAATAAGAATGGTGGACAAATCGTGGAAGTTACGGAAGCACATGGAAACATACAGTCAAACCCGGCTATAACGAACCCGGATAGAGCGAATTATGCTATATATCGAACAAAAATAATTCAGTTACGGAAATACATGGGAAACATATTCCTTATAACGAAGTTTACATCCGACATATCGAACTCTGCGCGCCTAGAATGGCCGCCGAAATGCATGGTCTCGGAGCGGCGATTGAGATGTGGATTGACCGCGACCACGGAGCAAGAGTTGCGACTTAGACATTGCGCCTCGCACGGAGCGACATGACGCCCGACACTTTCCGTAACTGTTTGCGACACGCGGGACTCACGACGGAACACGCGCAGTCAGCGAGTCCGGAACAAGACAGCAGCATCGGTGAACTGTGGGAAGAGCTCCCCCACATTCCCGATGATGTCGCGAGTGAAAGCCGTCCGACGCTTATAATGAAGCGCTTTCGGCAGTCAATGTGCTCCGGCAATGCTTCTTAGATTTTTGAGGACGCGGACTCGAACTGGTGCAAATAATGTTTCGTGTAGAGAATGCTATGCTAGTTGAAGCCGCCAAAACGAAAGTGAAAACAAAAATCACCGCTTTTTATTTGCAAAGTAGGCAGTTCAGGCGGAAAGTACTTTAACACTTGGAATAAATGGAATATTTTGAATATGGTAACCGCTACTTTACTGTGTTCGTTTTTGCTTGCGGGGATGGTGGAGTTGAAGAGGGGGAGGGGGGCTCCCGCGGATTGCGAACTTGTAACGATAAGTCCGTTATAGGCGGATTCGGCTATATCGAACTATTGTATATATCGAACTAATCGTGGGGCATATTGCAATTCGCTATAACGGGTTTGACTGTAGAAGTACTGATGCACACTGCTGTTGGTACTGCGTGCACTATGCTTAGGTTTAACTGTAAAGCACTTCGGGGCTTTGGGGTTGTCTCAGACGACAGTTGCCGATTGACGCGAGCCACGATGTCTTATGTGACCATATTTGTTGAGCGAGCACTATCTTTCACGAAACAATTATTTTTTTTTTCAGAACATCAACAAGCAAGGTTTAAATACGGTCCAAAACACAACAAAAGCGGAACACGGCTTGCCACGTTTGGTAGCGCCATCTAGGTTCAGTAACGTAATCAAATCGCGAACGCCGCCGTAGAGTCCCTCAATTGCAGCTCCGCCGTACAGGGTGTAGACACCCTTTCAACGGTCCGTGCCTCCGCAGTTGAGTCAACCTGCTCAACTTGTTCTTTTCTTTTTCCACGAGACCCAGTAACGCGAAACTGATAAGATGAATCACACGTCGCCAGTAAACCCCGTTGCGGCGATAATCTTAGCGCCGTTTTTATAAAACGACTTGCTTCAGCGGTGAGCGAGTGACGCAAAATGGCGACGCCAGTGTATACGTGTCTCCACCCTGTACGGCGGACGCGTGACTCAAAGCACCCTATGCTGCAGAGCGGTCGGTTCCTGGGATGTCCTTGCAGACCTCGAAAACACAGGATCTAGGGGTAAAATGAAAATTTCAACTGAAATTGGTTAATTTCTCAGTGGATAAAGCATCGTTTGCATCCGGAAAAGCACTGGGGGCACTATAAAACACGAAATCCTTCGAATCAAACAAACTTGTATTTGCCTTCACGGCTCTTTTAAACGGCAATCACCGCGGATACAGAGCTCCACATATGAGAAGGGGGTGACAGTGCTGTGAAAACCAGTGTTAGAGACTGTCATTCGCAACTGTAAGGGTAGCAGCGCTGAAATATCTCCCGCGACGCTATAAGTTCCCAACATTCCATTCCATGCATCCGAAGCCGGCTGCGAGCTGTTAGAGGAGACCCTCTCGTCACGTGCCCCGTGTTGCAATTTCATTCCCCTAACTTATTAAGCTCGGTTCTGCTAATATAAAACTCCCCTTTACCCAAAATTATTAACGACGCGTTTCGCCTCGTACACAGCGTCGCCTTCTGTGAGCAGTAGTGAGCTTCTAAATTGACGCTAGAGAAAGGCAGGCTCGCTGCGAGCAGACAAAAGCCCACGTTGCCATTATAAATTCCCACGCCGAGGTACTAATGAAAACTAAATATAGCCATGGCCACACCCGCTCAAATGGGTCGAAAACTCGCGTTCATACCGTTCATACATTGCGGACAAGTTGTGGCGAAAAGTAAACATATTAGCCGTGCAGAGTACAGCTGCTACGTCAGCGATCGTAACTCAAATGCGGGCTGCACTATAAAAACATTGGCAGGGGAAATAGGCACTGCTTCAGCCAAACTGCAGATCATAGCAGCACTTTAAAGCTTGTGCGGCAAAGCAATCCGATCACTGTTCTTGCGTAGTCATCCATTTGCCAGGCAATACCAGCAGTACGGGCGGTGAGAAAACAAGTGAGTGGCGCGTTGCCGTCGCTGTTACCAGGAGTTTCCTTGCACACACAGCCTCTTACATGTCCGTCACAAGTATTTCATAATGAATTTACAGCGTACTTTTCTCGGCATCAGTTGCATCGTCCTTGGCGTTAGCTGGCTACGTACGAGCTGTCGGTCGCGATGGTAGCAACCACCTAAGCGCGGCGATGTCGCCTTGACAAGCGAGTGGCTGATTACTCGCCCTGATTATTTGGTCCGCAGACAACTTTTTTGATGTAACTTGTATCACATCCACAGGGAGGGGGGAGATGGTGGCCACAACAGAAAAAATTCCCCGCATTTCCCCGAGGGGGAGAATGTGAAAGTGCGAATGCACGGTTGTCGGCCCGCTTGCGGCGCTTGCGCTCGGCCCCCGCAGCCCACCGCCTCGCCGCCTTCTCTTCCATCTCTTCCATCGGGTTGTAGTATCACGTGTACACCACGCAGTTATCAAGCCGCTATAACGCCGCTGAGTCGCCAACGCACGCCGCTGACGACGTAGTTTTAATGCGTTAAAGATATAAGGCGCGTTACTAACACTGATATCAGCGTCGCGTCCGTGGCTTAGTCGGGAGAGCGTCGCGCTGCGGCCGCAAAGTCCTCGGATCGAAACCTGGCGCCGGATGCTGTTTTTTTTTTATATAGAGAGGAGGACTGCGGACGCCGCCGCCGCCGCCCGGGGGTGGAAGGTTTGGGGTCGCTTTAAAGTGCATTCGCACTTAAAACACGGGGTCGCCTACGCGCAGGAAATGTGCTGTAGCAGACTACAACGCGACCCGTCACTCGCGACGTCACTCGTAGGTGGCGCTACGGTATGTAATCGATGCCAATACAAGCTGAAAGCGTACTATTCAGGCTAAGTGTCAGTGTTGAGGAGATCTTGACTGATTCAAATATCTTAAGATGTTTTCAGAGCCAGTCCAAATGGCCAGAAATAAATTAGGTGAGGAATGAGATGATGCGCGGCCGCGGCATTTGCAGTATTTCCTTTCCGTGGAGGGGGTATGGAGTAAGAAATATAAATGGAAAATATAAAAGATGGAAACTAAAAGAACAGCTCTAAACAATAAAAAGCCAAAGAACAATATTTATTTCACTAAATTAAAAAAAAAAAACGTCTTTGTGGTGCTGTGCTGCTGGTACCATTCCCGATTGCTTTGTTTTATTTTTCACGTGACATCTTTATAGAGTCAGTTGCCCCGATACAAGCCCATGTTGCAGCCAATGATGCTTTGGTCTTATTTTGCAACCCACGAAAAATACCTGTAGAAATTATTAAAGCAAAATCTTTCTTAGCCGGACCGATAGAGTCCTTCCAAAACTAATGCATTTCCCCATACATGAGGTGGTCGACCAAAAAGTTATTTATGGTACGTTATCTGGAGACACGGCGCGTCTGTGAATCCAGGCTTCCATAGTGTCAAAACGTTGAGTTAAAAATCGTAAAGGGAACTTTTCTAGATAAAACAATATCAGCATCGATAATGAAAAAGGAGCACAACAGCATAACGTTATCAGTAAAGCCTGTATAGATAAACTTTTAACTCGTTCGTAGATGCGTTCCCGTATTGCTCGGAAAATCGTTCAAAGGATTCTTTTTTTTTTTTTTAGACGTGGGGTTTGTAAGGTTTGTTGCCGGTTGGTTGGACGAACTTATAGCTTTGCATTTCTGTGAGCTTTGCTTGGGAAGGGTTGGTACTTTTTTTTTGAGATTATAAGTTTCTCGGGGAGGCTGCGCCCTCCCTTCAACCCCCTCCTGCCCCCACCCTTGCTCCTGTGCAGTCTAGTGGGGTGGTTTGCATTCGGGAGCAACTGCGTCACAGTTCGAAACTGAAGCAAAATGGCCACTTTAGACACGGGTGCATCTTCGAATTCGGTCACACGTTTACGGGTAGGAAAAGGGTTGCCACTGCTTGACCCTTCTCCTTTGAATGGTGTGACGACATCACGTCAGTGGAATAGGCGATGCACATGGGACGTTGTCAAATAGGCAAGTTGAAATTTCGGCTTTGTGTTCCATTGAAAGGCTTATATTGCGCGATATTTATTACCATTGGAACATTGAGAAACTTACCCTGAGTTGCTGGACATGCATGTCTGTAGCTGAACAAAATGTTGAAATCGAGTGATCTCTGTTGGAAAGAAAGCATGGGATTTTGGCACTGCGCCCGCTCGCGTTTCAGGCGCTGGGCTACTAACCGAGCACTGACAGCTCTATTTCGCTGTGGTTTTTTAGAATAGTGTGCTATGTTAGTCATTATTAGGGAGAAAACTGGCACGGAATGCCTACGCTTCCAAAACACACCAAGTTCTGTATCAGACGCACATATTGATGGAAAATCCGTAATTGTTGGGACGCAACTTTTTACTGCAAAGATGCTTCCACTCTGCTAGCTTTAAGCTAACACGTCAAGGTAAATAAAGAGGGGACCTATCGTCACAAAATATAGTAATTAACTATTTCTGTCTCTTTACTAGTTTTCTGTCCTTCTTCCTTTCGGCGTGTGGCCTGCATGTTTCCAGCTTGAAACATACTTTGCTCAACCTGCGGGTGCGTGACCTTTTTACAGGGCTTCAAATAAATATAGAAAAAAAAAAAAAAGAAATACTTATGTCAGACTTGTTTTATGGGGTAGTCATTTCGCAGAGCACGGCACGGGCGTTTCCGCAAAAAGGCACACACAGTGCTTATCGCTTTCTCGCAGGCGTCAAAGACCTCCAATGAACATTCTGTTCGCCTGGCGACATCGGAGCGAGGTCATGCCAGTTCCTCCCCAGCAACGAAGGCGGGAGTCGTCCGTGCCTCTTCCCTGGCTGCATCCAAATCAAAACCTGCAGAAAACTCGGCATCCAAAGCACCCGAAATTCGCTGCCCAATGTGCAAAGCATGCAGGTCCTGCGGAAATATCTGGCCTCTTCCTACAAACCAGTGAAGAAATACAAAAAAAAAAAAAACTTTTGGTGGTCTTAACTTTGTTTGCGTGCTTTCTAGTCGGAACACCAGTGCTAGAGTTGCCCATCATCTCAGCTGAAGCCCTACATTACACAATTATCGTGTCCTCATATCTTGTTGAAAGGAACGTTAACCACAACGGCTATATTTATTAAAAGGCTAAGGGCTAACTCAACTCTTACACATTTGTTCGAACACTGTTCACTCACAACTTTCTAGAGGCACATCGCTAAAGAAACTTTTTCTGTTCTAGCGAAGACGGCGTGTGGACCCCTGTACTTACTGACAACTTGTTCCCCGCTATGTATTATTTGTACCTCCTCCTTCGCTTTCATGTGTGGTGTTTGGCAAGATATACATCTATCGGAAAACAATCGGCTAAAACGTGTTTCTGTCTTTCTTCACTTTCGTTTCTTGCTCTTACTGTGCGAATTACGTAGCACACCGGAACACGCCAAAACTTCCATTGAATTGGATATCTGCGCGACGGGTGTACGCCTGTATTACTCACGTTGGATCATGTTCAGATTTCCCGCTGCGCGCACTACTCTATAGCTTTGACTTCTCCAATTCAGTTCTGTGAGTTTTCTGAAGCGGCACTCTTCGTCTCTCAAATATTTCGATTCCTGGCTATTCCTGGCTAATCCACCAAGTCGCTACGTCTCGTGGGGAAAGCAACACCTTTTCGTTTACCCCTGCCACCTTGCTGTGATAGCTAAGTCGTAACGCACGGGGATGCTGCAGTTAAGATACTGATTCATATCGCGTGAATCACGGATGTGATGTTTTTAGTTACTGTTCACATTAGAGAGTTTTAGTATAGCGTTTTAGCTGTAGCGTTAACGTTTTGCGGGCCGCAATCGCGAACGGATAGCGCCTCTTTATGCTACGGTTAGCGTGCCCGCTAGCGCTATGGGCGCGCTAAAGTGGTGCTTTCCGCTATACTAAAACTCCCCCTATTGGTGGCTTTTTTTCCTCAATGTGCATTAACACGGTTTCTCAATAATGGAGCAATTTCTTCTTTCACCTTAAAAGTGAAGGACAAATTGCATTCAAAATATCCACTTCAAAGCTGCCGTCCGTTCGCTTATCCCCAAACATGGTTTTTGAAAGCCACGCGTAAAGATTCCGTTACTGCAGGGGGTTTAGTTTGTTTGTTTGTTTTTTTTTATTCGAGAGAGAGAGAGAGAAGCTCTTTATTAAAGAAGGAAAGGCAGAGAGGTTTGCCAACATGCGTACGTCGACATGCTACTCTGCAGGAAGGGGAACGGGGAAAGACAGATGAGTAGTAAAAAGAAGAGTAGTAGGTGAAAGAGGGAAAAAAAAGAGAGGGTCATATAAAGGGACATGGGGGTTAGCATAGACTGACCGTTTAAAGGGGGGGCTATAAAGTCTCGGTGACGCCAATATCTTCAAGATCCCCAAATAACGCATCCAGGACTTTCCGTTGAGATGACGGAGAATGCCATGGTCCAAGTAGCAGGCTCAGCGTAATTGGTCCAGGGTGAAGACATGTAATCCTTTGCTCTAACCGACTCCTTGCGTAAATGTAGGCGGAGCACTCTAGCAGGACATGCTCGACGGTTTCGGGGGCCCACAGTTGTCGCAATGTGGGCTTGTACTTTGGCCTATGCGATGTAAGTAGGCATTAGTGAACGCCACATTAAGTCGCAGTCTATGAAACAGTGTTTCCCGCCGGCGAGGTAGTCGTTCTGGCAGCCTCAGTCTTATCTGTGGGTCAATTGAGTACAGAAAATCATGATGATGTTCCGGAAGGGTCCATAAGCGGTTTCTTTCTGCTAGAGCTAGGGCCTTGGTCATAGTTGAGGCATCATTTTTTGTAAAGAAAATCTTTCTTTTGTTTTTCATTTCTAGGCCCCTGCGTGCAGCCTCATCTGCTCTCTGATTTTCTGGGGCACCACAGTGTCCAGGGAGCCACTGAAGGGTTACGCGATGGCCAGCAGCGTACGCGAGATGGTGAAGGTATTTTACTTCGCGCTGGATGTGGTCGTGAATGCTGAAGCACCTAGCACTTCGCAGGATTTGTAGGGCGGCTTTCGAGTCTGTGAATATGGTCCAGTGTGTCGGTGGCTGGGGAAAGTATGTACCGGATGGCTTCTTTAATTCCATAAAGTTCAGCTAGCGTGGACGAAGTCGCTCGCTCAAGCCGGCATGACAGTGATTTGTTAGCTGACGGAATAAAAACTCCTGAAGAACTGCGTTCAGATGTTGCCGATCCATCTGTAAAAATATGGGTCGTTGCAGAGTAAAATTTGTGAATATGGGCAAGTGTAACCTGAAGTAGGACATTTTGGGATATGCGCTTTTTTAATTCAATTCCAGGTATAGAATGTTTTATGGTAACAGGTGACAAAGTCCATTGCGGAATACCCAGTGGCATGGTCTGCGGTGCTTGATTTGGCACGGAAGCATCAATTGCCCTTATTGTTCGTCCAAAGCTGGAAGCGTCTTGATCCGCACTGCGAGCCAGGAAATGGGTTGTGGCATGTAGTCTGTACCTCAAGTAATTTCGTAGCGTCTCTTGAAGCCGTAACACATCCATGGGCAGGCAGCCAGCTTCTGCAAGAGTCCCACAACATGACGAGCCTGCAGGAAGGCCAAGGCACTTCCTCAGACAGTTGTTCCTTGCCGCTTCCAGCTGTTTTCTGCTTGTGGGGGAACAGTGTCTGCAGGACGGGAAGGCAATGGCGCAAGATACCATCAACATATGCCTTGAAGAGGAGCACCGCAGAGCGACAATCACTGCCCCAGCGAGTGCCACAAAGATATCCAATAATTTGGGATGCTGCTAAAATTCGCGTGCGTAATCTTTTTACTTCTGGGGACCAGGAGAGGTTTCTGTCTATGACAATGCCAAGGTATCTTTGGGTGCGTACGTAATGCAGAGGCCGGCCACTGAGGATTAGAGGGTATCGGTCCATTCTCTTGCGGGTGAACGCCATTGCGACACTTTTTTGGGAAAGGAAAGAGGGAGTCCTCTCGGCGACAGGTATGCCGCTATTCTTGAAAGAGCCTTCTGCAACTTCTGCTGTGTGATCCGACGCGATCTTGAAGCACTCCAAACACAGATATCATCCGCGTAGAGTGTGACGTTGACACCCCGGGGAAGAACGCGTTTAAGGTGAATAAGCGTAAGATTAAACAGAAGCGGGTTTAAAAACTGCTCCTTGAGGGACGCCTCTATTTACGTCGTAGCATGGTGTGGGGCCTTCTTCTGTGCACATAAAAAGTTTCCGTCCGTCGAGATAGTTCGCAATCCATGCATATAGCCTCCCTCCTAAGCCGAGTGCAATAAGAGATGCTGGGATAGCATCATGGTAAACCGAGTCAAATGCTGACTTGATGTCTAAAAACACTGCAGTAGGGATATGGCCAGAATTTAGTTCTTCTTCTAAAGATGATACGAGTGCAATTATGTTGTCAATGGCCGATCGATTCTGTCGAAAGCCGTTCATTTCGGGGGGGTAAATTTTCCCTGGTTTCGACATACCAATTCATCCTTTTGAATATCTTTTTTTCCCATTAATTTTCCAATGCAACTGAGTAGGGCAATCGGTCGAAAAGAGTCATAACGTGTCGGTGGCTTTCCAGGCTTCAGAACGGAAGTAATCTTCGCTAGCTTCCAATCAGGAGGAACGATTCCATGCAGCCACGTAGCGTTATAGTACTCCAAAGACGCAAGCGAGAGTGGTGTGATAAATGCGAAATAGCCTCATAAGTAATTTCATCGTAACCAGGAGAAGAGCGTTTTTTGACATCGGAAATAGCCGCATTAAGTTCTTGTATCGAGAACGGGTGATCTAACGCAGGCACAGCAGCTGGAGGGGGACGGAAATAATTGAACTGTGGGCGCGTCCTTGCGGATGTGGTGGCGGACAGCAGCTTGCAATATTCTTCAGCGGCTTCTCTCTGAGAAAATTTTTCATGCAATGACAGCGCGCTGAATGGGCGTAGTTGCGAGATTTTTTACGCATGCCCTTTACTACACGCCAGATGTGCGACAAAGGCTTGCGAACATCCAATTTCGCGCAAAACTCTTGCCCTCGCTGCCTGTTTAACTTCTCTAAATGGCGCCTCACGTGTCTCTGCGCCCTACGTGCGTGCTGCATGTCTTCCAAAGTTTTGGTACGTCGAGCCTTGCGCTCTGCACGCCTGCGAATGGCTCGTAGCCTCTCATACTCCTCATCATTTCTGACATTTGTAGGCCTTTTTATAACACGCGATGATTCCCGCAGGCAGCGAGCAATTATAGGAATTATGTCGTCATCGCTAGTTGATGCTGTAATGCTATGACCCACGCCCTCTTCATAGGCCTCCCCGTTAGTGCACTTGACCTTCGCTCCTTCTCGGAGCGCATCTTTGTCAAGGTAAGAAAGCAAAACTGGGTAGTGGGCGCTTCCCCTTGTTTCCAGGTCTGTGCACCAGAAGAATTTTGCAGCCCAGCTGCTTGAAATAAAAGAGACGTCAATGCAGCTGCTCACTTTCTCGTTTTTCATGTAAGTGATGCTGCCGTCGTTAAGAGGCTGAACAAGTACTTGATCAGCAGCTCGGCTAGCCGCGTCCCCGGGAATTTGTATGTGCGCTGCCCCAGATCTCATGATGCGCATTAAAGTCACCCAAATTAGATAAGGCGGGGGCGTGCCAGTTTAAAATTTTTTTAGCCGCGAGGCGTCAAAGTGGTTGCTTGGCTCTATGTAAGCAGCAATTAAAGTGAAGCACTGGGTACCAATTCTGGTTTTCGCGCAGACGTATTCTTCGGATTCATGAGCAGGCACAGCAACGCTTGCTACTGGCACATCATGACGGGCGGCAATAAAAAATCGACTTGGGCCGTTTAAGCGCTGCGAATGAAGCAATTGATAATTTTTTTTAACTTAAAAAATTCTTCAACTCGAGATTCAGATATAAAAATGAACGGAAATTGATATGTTCCCCACAAGCTGGCGAAAATCGGGTAGTTTCGAGCGTAGGCCACGTGCATTCCATTGGAAAAAATTTTACAACTTTTGAGACTTGCGTTAATAAGCGGTTTCAGGCGGTGGGTCTCCGATGCCATCAACTTTGTTGGGCTCCAGAACGATGCCGCGAAGTGATGATGTGGAGGGCCCCGAAAGGTTCCAAAGACAATACCGCTTCTACCTCGGGGATATGGCCATAGGAGGGGGTTTGGGGCGCAGCAGTGCCCTGATTGCCGCAAAAAGCATGGGGATGAGTATGCCAGTAATGTCAGGCTGCGCGGCCTGAGCTGCCATCTGTCCACGTTCCCTACGGGGACGTCGAGTTGAGGGGGGGTCTGCGTCCTGTGAGCGTACATCAGGTGCGGCATGATTAATTGTGGTTGTTTGATGATCCCGTGTGGCCTGCGCGTAGGACTTGCTTGTGGGAGCTTCGCCCTGAAACGGAGGGTCATTTGAAGGCACAATCGCCCGGTGAAAACACAACTTCTGGGTTTGATTTGGGGGCTCACGTCGGGAAGGAGCTTTCCCTTGTACTTGCTCGACACTGCGTGCAAGAGTAGCTGCCTTTTTCTTCGGGCAAGCTCCATACGACGCGGGATGCGGGCCCCACAGTTTGCGCATCGGGGTTGATTGCGCGAAGTACAGTCCTTGTGTGGGTGGTCCCCAGAGCATATTTTGCAGCGAAGTTTTCCTCTGCAGTTCCTGGCGATGTGGCCGTGTTTCTGGCACTTGAAGCACTGTGTAGCAGATCCAGTGTACTCTTCTACGGGGAAGCTGTTAAAGCCAAGAAACACCCGAGCTGGCAGAGGTGAACCTGGCTTGAATTCCAAATGACTGAGCGTCGGCGGGTCTCAGCAATGACTTGATTTTCATCTCGTATGTAGGTGACTTGCCCACGGGCAGAGATAACCCTTGGTCTCTAAGGTAATTCCCTAGTGCCTCATCAGTGTACTCAAGGGGCACACGTAAGATTTTCCCCTACGTTGCCATGTACGATCGCGGCACGCACCTCGACTGGTACACCAGCAAGGGTGGGGACATGTAAAGTCGGTTCGCTGCCGCTAGGGACGACACGGTCACAATAAGCCTACCATCCTTGGTTAGGCGATGTGTTAAAACTTTTTCTTGTGCCGTCGCCACGACTTCTGACGCCAATACGTTGGGGTTGGCTTTCCACAAACTATAGCTTTCAGTTGGTTCAAAGACAACGGGAATCCCGGCGGCTCGCTTTTCTTGTAAGTGACAAGGGTAAAGTCGCCTTAGTTTACTTCCATGTCAGTAGCGTCAGAGAAAACGTTGTGATCTACGGTCGCTTGGTCAGTGGCACGATTTTTAGGAGCTGATGGGCTTTCCAGGTTATCATCGGGAGTCGATTCATGCGAAACTGCAGGAGTACCTTGGTAGGGTCTGCTTGGAGCGGCCAGGCCCTGGTTGGTTCGTCCATTATGGCAGCATGAAACGCAGGCGGTGACGGCACATTGCTGAGCTGCAGGGTCCGCACGCAGCTTCGCTGAAGCCGTTTGACACGGGGCGTCCCGCCCATGTGAAGTCGCTGGGTGCTTGTAAGAAGGCAGCGCGAATGATTTCAGTCACAGCAAAGAGGAACAAGTACAAAACGAAGAATAACTCCAGAGCACCAAGAACAACCAGCCGGTTGAGCCGACATCTTGAACAAACGTACATGACGCTGGGAGCAAGCAGTAAAAGCTGTCAGAAATCGACAGCTTGACAGAGCTGCAAGCCCCCAAGCACTTGACAGCGTTACGGCAACGTCAAATACAACTTGTATCTTGAAAGAAAAGAAAAGAAGGAGAAAGAAAGAAAATGGATGAAATTAACTACCAACACAGTAAATACGCAGAAACCGTAATGGGTACTACACGTACTTCGGCATTACACAAACTGCACATGCTATCATGCATTATACAAAGAATAACGAAGAATATAATATGCATCATACAAAGAATATAATATAATTTATTATATATATACAAACAATGGCACAGTCAAAGATAGGGCTATACAGTGGAGAGAAGAAAGGAAAAATGAATCAAAAGAAAATACAATTTTTGTAGGGACATCAATACGAGGCAATCGATAGAGCAAAGACTAGTCTTTTTGACATATGTACCGATGCGCAACAAACAATTATCACATTCAACATTTTTTAAAATACTCTCGTAGTTCTCTGAAAGTCGTTTCGGGGAGTCTAATGTCCTGGCTATTGAGTTCATTTAGCAGCCTTGGAAGTTTGTTTTGTAGGGTTTGCAGTCCATATGAAGTTTTGTACGTTTGGACACAGAAGGTTCAACTGCCTTGTTCGGCATCTTTTGGTGCTTTATTGAAGTTTTGCTAATTTAGAAAAAATGGGGGAGTTGTTAAGCGTACCCTGTTTTACTGCTTTACACTGTAGGTAATGACACGTTTTTGCAATAGGGATTATATTATATTTCGGGAATAAATGTTGTGTAGGTGAACGCGTAGGAAGGTTTTCAAGAACTCTAATAAACATTTTTTGTAATCTGTGTATACTCTGTAGATTAGTTTGCGTAGGTGATGCCCATACAAAATGGCAATAATTAATTCTGGATAAAAACAAAGCATTTTATACTAACAACATAATGTTGCGCGGTAATATGTGCCGGTGGCGGTACATTAAGCCAACTACCTGCGATAACTTCGCGATTAGGGAAGTTACGTGACTATCCCATAAGAGTTTTCATAAAAAATTACCCCTAAAGTCTTAATTCTTGGTACAATCTCCACAGCAGTTGATCTTAAATATATTGTCTTGTTGATTATTACGGTTTCATTTCTGGCCCGGAAAAGTACAGCTTTAGTCTTAGCAAACTTTATTTTCAAACAATGTTTTTGCGTCCATTCATCTAGTTTGAGCAAAATTAAGTTCCCATCATCAATTAAATCATCGGCTACGCTACCAGTTAAGAATATAGTGGTGTCGTCTGCGGAAATGACGAATTTAGCATGCGGCCTGATACTGGCTATGTCATTCACAAATATATTAAATAAAGAAGGTCCTAAAATGTTGCCCTGGGGTACCCCTGCTAGAACTGGCAAAGGATCAGACGAAGAATCGTCCACAGTAACTATTTGGCTTCGGTGTTCGAGGTAGGATCGCACCAGTGATCCGGCCTTTCCCAAATACCATACCGTGCGAGCTTTTGAAGTAACAGAAAGGCAAATCCATGAAAATTCCTAAAACAAGCTTTCCTTGCTGAAGTTGTGTCAGTAGATGTTCCTTTTGTTTCTAACGGGACGGTCGCCACCAGGGAGGCATAAAAAGCTTCGCTTTAATAAGGACGACTAGGGATTTTCTCTCTGCGCGCCTATTTTGCCAGAACTGCAGGCTCATTCGCGCTTGCACACGCAAGAAAACTTCAAATGCATCTGAACAATCTTTGGAACATGTGAATGCGGAAACGTTAAAATTTACGAGGCGATACACATAACTAAGAACGTCGCCATGCGCATCGCAAAATTCCATACAAAAGTTTCTAGAGATGAATCTTTTAATTACACTGGACTGGTTACGAATTTTATTTAAGATACCACCTGTCGTTACGATAAAACAGGCCATGGTCAGATCACCTATCATCACTGAGAGGTATCAACGCGGGCCCCTAGGCACTTCTCCGCGCTTATCTATGGTGAGCTGGCTGCTTGCAAATGAGCCACTGGACACGGCGAAGTCATTCACACTAATCTCTGACGGCGTTCACGAGATGGGTGACACCAAGGGCCACGTAGAGTCTCTTCACCGCGAGATAAAAAAGCGCTTGATTTGGCTACAACGACGCTGCATATCTGCTAGCATCATCATGCGGAACACGCAAACACGTCGCTTAGCCTAATATTGTCACGTGGTTTTTTCTCAAGCCGCGGTCCCCTGCTTGCGATGCGTGTGATTTCCCTGCTTGCGGTGCGGGTGATCGCGGTACAGCATATAATCACCATTGAGGGATACGTTCCGTGCTTCTAGGCCAGCCAGTTGTTCGAAAAAGACGACGTAAATGTGTGGGTCCTGCGCTCGCGGGCCATACTGATTCAGTCATCTTCTCTGAGACTCGCCGTGCTGCCTGTACTATTCGGTGTAGCAATTGGCGTAATAAATAGGAACATCCCCATTTTGCTGTCTGCACCTCCGTCTACTAAGAAGCAACAATATCAAGGCCACGTTGCACTTTGCGCGAGGCTTCACAGCACATGTCAGCTTGTTTACTGCTTTGTCAACAGACACATCTCGAAAAAAGTCAATTTTATCTGGCTGCCCCACCGCGGTGGCTCAGTGGCTAAGACGCTGCGCTGCTAGGCGAGAGGTTGCGAGCTCCATTACCGGCCCCGGCGGCCACTTTTGAATGGAGGCGAAAAGCAAAAACGCCCGTGTGTACGAGATAACGGCGCCCGTTAAAGGTTCCCAGGTGAATAAAACTAATCCGGAGCCCTCCACTACGGTGCGCAGCATCGCCAGCGTTGCGTCGGCGCGTTAAACCTTAAAATTAAATGATCAATTTTATCTGTATCCCGTTCATGTGCCCTAATGGGCCGCAGTCATGTGCCCTATACTTTGCGCCGAATAGATTAGTTGTGCTGATGGGATCACGCTCAATTTTATCTGGTTTTCGATACTGCACTCTGATCGTCATCATCATCATCATCATACCACCCTATGCCCACTGCAAGGCAAGGGCCTCTCCCATTAATCTCCAATTACCCCAATCCTGCGCTAGCTGCCACCAATTCATCCCCGCAAACTTCTTGATCTCATCTGCCCATCTAACCAGTGTTGTACACGTTCCTCTAAAACAGGAACGAAAGCTCGTTCCTCGTTACTTCCCAATTTGGAAATGAGTTCCCTTTACAAGTTCTTTTATTGCGAAAGGAACGCGTTCCAGTTCCACTTCGAGCATTGAAACGTGTCGTTACATAAATGTTACATTTCATTTTGTAAATTAGAATAGGATGTTCGATAATCCTGAGGCACAATAAAGTGAGAAATTTAAAACTCACATCGAACTACGTATAATATGGGAATATGATAGGAACCGCCGCCAGTTTATCTGAAGATAAAAAGAATCCAAAGAAACGCTCCTACACGATTTTGTTTCTCAAAGAGAACCGGACAAACTCCAGACATGTCTAACTGCGATTTAGGTGCTCGCCTATTATATGTGCAACCCATATCACACTTCCCACCTCGGTCTTACAAATGCAGAGTAAGGTTACTACGCTTCAGATAAGCGAATGGAAACTTACATACAGAAACGTAATTAAATGACTTCTATTAGAAACCGCGTCGAATGCAACAATACATAGGCCTTTAAAGAATGCTGATTAAATATTAAAGTTTATTTAAAATACATTACAGGCCCCTTTGCAGGGAATTTATTACGACAGTTACAAAAAGTGAAGCTTCGCGTATCATGCAGCACAAATTTGCGAGTAACCAAACTCAGCAGAACAAGTATTGACTACGAGGTTGGAATTCAAAGTTTCGGTCGGAAGGCAATAGCAAGAAAAAAATAAAAGCCAACAACGTAGTCACACAAGAAATATATACACAAGAATTACAAAGTAAGCCGAACGCAGTCGGGGTAGTAGATAAAAGAAACAACCAAAGATAGCTAAGTATGTGGACGCGACGCACGAATCAGTTGAGGTGGTTGGAAATATGCATAGGCCAAAAGCACAGGAAATTACGTTGAGACTAACCACGTGCGTAAAAAAACATTAATAGTATATAAAATATAGTCGAACACAAAGTGCGACACTATAAAGTAAAATAAACAACCACAAATAAGTAAAAAGTAATGAGAAAACAAGAACAAGAAAACAAGTGCCGTGGTACAGAAGCGACAGATTCTGTGGTTCTTCAAGAAGAAAAAAGTGGAGTACAGAAGCGAAAGTTACAGGATATAGCAGATGAGAAAAAAAAGCAGAATGAAGGAAAAAGTGCGAAAACAATTATTGGGAAAAAATGCCGGAATGCATAGTCGCAACTAAGTAGAGCCTCTTGTTTGAACTCAGCAAGAGTTGCATCTCGTCGTTAGTCAGACAGAAGAACCAGTTTTTTCAACAACACTTCATTGGCAATGTTGAAGAGTCGTTCCACGAAAGCGCTCGATGGTACTGGCGCGTTGTACTTGAATAAAAGTTGTTTCAGTCCCTCGAAGTTGTTCAACTACGACAGCGGTTATACTCGGTGACAACTTAAGAACGGCACCGGAAGTTGCCGCTGTGCCTTATCACCATAGCCGGATGTTTCTCCGGGCAGCGCAAGTAGGGCATTACTGGGAATATTTTGAACATTGCGTGAGCCGTTCCCGTGACTTTTTGGACTTCACATGCTTATAAACGACTCCAGTGCCGACAAACAAACTGCGTGAGACAAGGCAGACGATATCACGCATTCATAGCAAACCCCTTTCAAAACGCGCGCGCACTGACGTCACCGGTCCGGCGCTTTGGCGGAGTGACACACTACATAAGGTGGGGTCGTTCTTGAGTTGTAACCGAGTATAGTCAACTGGTACCAGCAGGTACGGTGACAGCTCATCCGGTACCTCGGCTGGAAGGGTTTGCTGCCCAAAGGAAAATACGTTCTTGGGCTCGGATGACGTGGCAAAATCTGCGCTGGATGGCTCGGTCACCGCAGCCAACTCTGTCTTTATGTCGTTGGTCGCCTTGTCTCGCATAGAACTGTCTGGGATCCATGATAGCTTAAACCTTAAGATTAAGCAACTGACGACAACGAGCTCGCGCTTTCCTTTGAGGCGTCCAAATTTGCAATCCCGAACAATTCCCGGTGACCCGGTGACTCTGCAATCCCGGTGACCCTTCGAATGACCTTACAGCGAGAGCAACTCCCTCGACAACAACGCACCCGCGGCTCGAGCGCACTAATGCGGTAATTACCCCTGACAATATACGGTGGTTTCAAACGTACCTACAGCGCCGCTCGGACTTAGAAACCTTTCCCCGGCATGGAACAATTCCATCTGCCAGACGCGCATCCTGGCCTACCCAGAAAAACGGTGAAAGGTGAAATAAATTCTCGCGTCTGCGCTATTCACCCGTCGAATGCCGCGTAAGCTCAACCGGAACGAAAGCAAGCAGAAGCTTCGGCCCGCTGCGTGGTTATTCTTCTGCCTTTGACTTTCGAGGAAGCTCGTGCTTATAGGAATAGAAACACAGTAGCGACTGGTGGATTGTTGTACTCGAGCCTCGGCATCACAAATAGCCAATTCCTAGGGATGTAACGTTTGCAGAAGGAACGCCGTTACTGCCGTTCCTTCAAAAACCTAACGAGTCACCGTTACAGTTCCACCGACCCTTAATTGAACGGGGG
Organism: Haemaphysalis longicornis; assembly: GCA_013339765.2. NCBI lineage: Eukaryota > Metazoa > Arthropoda > Arachnida > Ixodida > Ixodidae > Haemaphysalis > Haemaphysalis longicornis. The sequence continues at coordinate 103,273,874 of CM023452.1, read as the reverse complement.
CATTCCTCCGTTCCTCGAGAAAGGAACTAGTTCCAGAAACGCCGTTCCGTACAACACTGCGTCTAACTTTCTGCCGCCCCCTGCCACGCTCTCCTTCTCTAGGGATCCACTCTGTTACCCTTAATGACCTATGGCCTTAATGGCCATTCTGATAGGATGAACTTAAGTGCTGGAGAGGTTGCTCTCTGGAAGATACGCTGTCATTATCTGTTTTCAAAGCAAAAAAAAAACAAGTACAGAACCCTAAAACGGAAATTCCCCTTTCCCTCACATTCGTTGCTGCAGAACCCGTTGCTTTAGCTGCTGTGCGGACATCTTGCCTGCCTGAGGTAACGTACGCCATCCCAATTAGCACTATCTACACGGCCCACTTTTTTTTGCGGGAGTAAAGTGTAAGGAGATTGTACGGGTAGTTCAGCGTTCGCTCAGATCATTGCGATGTTTGGCCAAACTCAGTGGCCAGCACGGGAAATGTTGTGGGCTGCTGGAACCGTCAGCACCGCTTTTATTTCAGACAGTATGGGTGCCTACGGTAATGGTTAAGGGGCCAAGGTTTTGCATTTCGGTACATTAGGACTGATGCTATATTCGCCGAAGCTGCGGTTCCTTTTGGGATGCAGGCAGGAGACATATGCACACACAAAAAAACTGGGCGCGAATCTGCTTGCTTCATTGGAAATGCCATAGACACAGACGACCGCTTTCTGCCTGTTATTTTTACAGACCGCTCTCTCGCCTCACCCGGAACTATTACCTACGGTATTTACCGCCCGTCTTGCCATTTCCACGGTGAATTCAGATTGCCGATCAGTTAATTTTGTAACTGTTCGCACACCGAGAGTGGGGCCACTGTGTTGCCATTGTGCTCTGAAACGCTACAGCTAGTTTGTTTCTGCAATTGCTTTTGTTTCAAAATTCTCCGCCATTCTTTTCACGCAGTTTAATCTTTAAAAAAAGCAAATCCATTCCGCACTCAGAATAAAATTAACGTTAACAATCCCGGTTTTGCACAGACATGAAACAATTATTAGTTTTTGTGATAAAAAGGGGTGCGTATGTTCCACGGTAGTACTTCTAGTAGTTTAGAGCAGCCTTTACGGTGAAGAAATCTTTCACGTCTATGTTGGCCGGAGAGGTTGAGTCTACGGAGAGTTATATAGGACACATTATTGGCTTTTAGGCTGGCGAAGAGCAACTATCACCTTAAGCAACAACTAAACTCGCCGTCCCGGACCGGGTGCGCAAGTTGGCGCATTTGCTTTTAAACGTTCTGCCGCTGTGCTGGCAAAATTTCCGGTACTGAAATGTGAAATGTGAAAACGCCGGTGAAATGTTTGGCCCTATTTCACGGCGACAGCAAGCGCTATTTTCAAGTCATTACGTAACGTTACGTGACGTTCCCGCCAGCTGTGCAAATTACGTCACGCTTTCTCAGCCAATCACAGAGAGTGTGTTACTGTTACATACAGGCCGTATTGTTGCTGAATAGCAAAGACAGACTTTCATTTCATTTGATTTCATTTATTTACTTTCAGGGCCCGAGGGCATTACAGAAAGCAGCGGGGTTTGAGAACAAAAAATGTGCAAACAATACATTCAAAGCACTTCTTGATGGGTGATGACCTTGAAGTTATTTACGACCGTGATGGAGGCGATGGCGGTGGGAAGGTGGTTCCAGTCCCTGCTAGTTCGTGGAATGAAAGAGTCATGATAAAGATTAGTTCGACTAGATGGCACACCAACTTTTAAACCATGATCCAAACGGGACGAAATATAGGAGGGGTTTGTGAAAAGCTGTTCTTTTATAATGGGGTTGCGATGAAAGATTTTGTAAAAGAGTGAAAGCCGTGAACACTTAGGACGCAATGACAGATCAGGCAAGTTTAGCGACTTCTTCATTGCAGTTACGCTAGAATGGCGAGAGTAGTTAGAAAATACGAAACGAGCTGGGCGGTTTTGAATCGATTCGATGGCGAGGATGAGAGTATGTTTGAAAGAATCCCAGATGGCGCATGCGTATTCTAATTTCGGACGTACTAGCGTTTTGTAAAGAGTTAGTTTCAGTTATGAAGGTGCAGATGAAAACTTACGATGTAAATATCCGAGCATGCGATTAGAATTGTTAGTTATGCAGTCAACATGCACCTGCCAAGACAGATTATTTGTGATAGGAAGACCGAGGTATTTTTATGAATCGACGTGTTATAAAGAAGCGCCATGAAGACTATACGTGCATGTGTTAGCAGTATTATCACGACGCGAAATTCGCATGTATTTGCATTTCGTCACGTTAAGTAGCATGAGCCATTTATTGCACCAATCGGATAGGTTGTTAAGATCGGTTTGAAGTTTCATGATGTCAGCTGGGGTAGAAATTTTCAGATACAATACACAATCATCAGCGAAGAGTTTAATGGTGGAAAAAGTGATGCAGTCGGGAAGATCGTTAATGTAAATAAGAAAGAGCAATGGGCCCAGCACAGACCCTTGAGGTACGCGAGACATTACAGCACAGGAGGGGGATAAACAGTCATTAGCGGTTACGTACAGGTTTCGGTTAGAAAGAAAGTCTTTAATCCAAGGGAGAACATTAAGGTCGATGTGGAGTTTGCTAAGCTTCAGAATTAGTAAATCGTGAGATACAGTGTCAAAGGCTTTCGCAAAACCAAGAAAAATGCAGTCAGTATCGGAACCTTGATCAGCGTTAACAGGTCGTTAGTAAATGACAAAAAGTTGGGTTTCGCATAGTACCGTCTTCCTCAAGCCGTGCTGACAGTTGTTGAAAAAGCAATTTTCTTCGAGAAAACTAATTAAATGTTAATATATTATGCGTTCTAACATTTTAGACGGAATGCTCGTCAATGAAATGGACGGTAGTTCTCCGGCGAATTAGTGTTATCTGATTTATGACCGGGAACCACTTTGCCCTTTTTCCAGTCACCAGGTAGGGATGAACACTGCAAAGACTGATGAAAGATCTTGGAAAGAATTAGTGATGAGTACAACTCTGTACATTTCAATATTTTAGAGTTTATGGCATCAGGACACGCTGGAGAAGACATATTCAAGTTGCTGATCAGTTTTCTAACTCCTACCCAATCCATTACAATATAGTCCATAGGAAAAAAAAATTATGGCTCGGGGCTGTTGGAACAGAAGACGAAAAACTTTGCAGAAAAACGGAACAAATTGCATCGTTTAAAAGCTTGCAACATTCATTATTTGAAACAGGTACGCCACACTCCCTTGTTTTTTTTTTTTTACCGTTCACAATAAACCAAAATTTTCGTGGATTGTTTTTAGATAAGAGGGAAGAGTAACGTTAACGTAAGCATTTTTTGCATTAGAAACTTCACGGAGGTATTCAGCGTTAGCGTTTTGGTACTGGGACCAGCGGTTAGGACTGTCTACTCTCTTGGCGCAGCGAAAGAATCGCTTCTTTTTGTTGCGTAGGCGTCGAAGTGCAGCATTGAACAAGTGTGAACGGGGATTAGTGCGGACATTTTTTTGTGGAGCGTAACGTTCAACTAAATATAAAAGTTTATTTTTAAAAATAGACCAGTTTTCTTGTATTGACCGTTCTTCAAAGTTCGCCATGAATTCATTGATGAATGGCTCTATTTCTTCTGTTATTGACCTGATGTCTGCTCTAGAGTAATCCCGGATAGTTTGAACACTTTTTTTTATAAGAAACACGTGCCTTTAAATTAAAGTGTACAATTGAATGATCACTTATTCCTTGAAGGTAACTAAGGGAAGTAACCAAGTTGGACGCGTTTGTTAAGATAAAGTCTAAGGTGTTGGAACAAGTAGGGGTAGTGCGTGTGGGTTTGTGAACGACTTGGGTTACATTGAAGTCAAAACATACTTTTATGAAGTCAACACACTCAGAGGAATTTTTAGTAAGGGTTACAATGTCGCTTTGCCACTTTATGTTGTCATGTCAGCTGCATTAGGTCTAGTTTTTAATCGCCGGTCAAGAATCAATGCGCTTGGAGTAAAGAGAAATAAGGGAAACATTAGAATTGGTTCCCATAAACGTCATGAAACGTCAAAATGACGACAGCACACACAACCGCTATGTGAACCGAAAGTACGTGACCGAAATTGAAGCCAATCAGAAAAAACTTAGCGCGAGTATATAGTTCAGGGTGAATTCGGGAAATCAAGAATAGGGCCTATGCCGCAATGTTACTTCCGCTTCATGGCTGTTTCCGCCATCCGCCGGCAGGTGCACCATCGCCTGCGACGGAGCTACTTTAGACACTTATATACGAATTAACAGCGAATTTCACCGTCTCCACGTAATTTCCCAGTTGGCTTGGAGGCAAGTACTCTACGTTCACAGTAAATTTCGACAAGGTAAAATTTGAGCGCAAGGCCCTATTCCCGACTGCGTAAATTCACAGCGAATTCCACATTTTTTTGCGTAAGCACAACGTAGGCAACCGGTGACGTGATGCACGTATAGCTACGGCGACATGCAGTGTTATACGACAGTGCACTTATAAATATCACAACGAATGTGTCAAATATTGCACATAAAACATATAAAACACTTGGCATGTATTATAAAAATTAGGACTGCCGCTGAGTCTGGCAAGGGAAACACGTTTCTTTGGGTCAAAATTGGCGTTCACTTCACAAGGCGATCAAGTAGCGTTGATACAACAGCGAGCGAAAAACGGGCGTTGAGCCCAAGAACATGATGCCATCTTTTACCGTATCTATTTCATTATTTCAATCGCTTTTAGTAACATAGCTGAGCTATCTGCCTCAATGCAAGCTTCGTTGCTTTACTACCTTCACGGCCGTCACCACCGCCACGCTATCGTCTGCTGCTATGTAACAAATTTAGGGCGTGATCCCAGAAAAAGACGTCCGTGAGAATCGGTTGCATGACGCGGCAAGGAAAGCGAAACGCCACGCTTGATAACCGCGGGGTGTACCGATGCCGCTGTTTCACACAGTCGTCAAGCTAGACCTCACACAGCGATGTAATGAATAAAGCATTTCGTTTTCTCTTGACTTCCATCATGTGACCCACCAGCCTACAAGGATTATCGAATCTCTACTATTAGTAAGAGAGTAAAGAAATGTCATGCTTTTGATTCTTTGAAATGAATAGGGTTGCAGTGACCTCTTAAATAAGTGTTACGCCAAACAAATAAATGCTATTTTATTGCTAAATATAAAAACAAAACACAGGAAGTTATGTTTGTGCGTCGTTATCGATGACTTGAAAACAGTCAGAAGTTATATTCCTTTCGCAAGAAAGAGTTTTCAATTTCGCGTCTTGCGAAATGGCGCCTGCCGCAAATTCAGGGAGGTTTCACTGCGCTTATGGTCGGGAACTGTTTCCTCCTATTTCACGGCGACAGCAGCCGCCATTTGGAAGCTCCTAAGTAGCATGACGTACATTTTACGCAAGCTGAAGTTGCGAGTGTGTGACGTAACCGTTCCCGCCAACGGGTTATACTACGCCACGCCTTCTCAGCCAGTCACAGAGAGGGCGTGGCATACAAGCCATATTGTTGTTGAATACCACGGAGAGGCCTAAGTTGAAATGGCCGGTGCATTTCCTCTACTTTTTCATTTCCGACCAAGAATTATGCGTTTTCAGTAGAGAGAAATAAGGCAATCTTTAGAACTGCTGCCAGTAAACGTTATGAAACTTCCGAATGATGAAACAACACCCAACCGCTGTGTCAATCGGAAGCATGTGGCCAAAACTGAAAGCTAATCAGAAAAAAACTTCCCGCGAATTCACAGTTCACGGTGAATTTAGTTCGTCGATAATAGGGCCCCAGTTGGCGTTTAGCCAGGCGAGTCGCGGGATGCGGGGAGGTCAATTACCCTGCGACGGCGGTACCGCTCGACGTAAGAATTAAAGTGGTGGTTTAAAATATTTCAAGACACAATCATGTGTGCGTAAGTTCAGCCGAATTGCCCGGAAAATCGCCCCTATGGAAAGGGGCGGCTGCAAAAACGCAGGAACGTTTTTTTTTTTATCACTCTCACACGAGTTTTCCGCTCAGTCCTACGCACAACCTTTGCTCCGGGGCGAGCTTCCCGCAGCACGGCGTTTCTCCCTCCGCACTTCTACCCGGGCGGACCATGCTCAACATTCTAACCCTCTCAGTTTCTCGGTTTTTCGCTTTATATGCATCATTGGCTTCTGTCGCTTCTTTTATTGTCAAATTTATAGACATTTTGTCGCATTCAATTCAGCTGCTCCTCTTCTGCCTCCATTCAGTTTCTCCAAATTTGGTTGTACTACGCGTGGAAGCTGTGTCAGGAAGTCACGTGACCGAGCCAAAAAACGCGCGACCCAACCCCCGCGGCAGCAGAGGCAGGTGCGAACCGTGCTTTGAATGACGCTGCCCTGCGGACAATTTCACTCTCTCCACTCTTAAAGGAAGCTCTCTCCCTGCGCTCTCTCCCATCCGTCCTTCCGTGCTTTTATAGTTTCCTTGTTGCCGAGTAAGTCAGATTGATTCGATAAGTTTGAAGATATTCCCCATGTATTCCTTCATTAAGCAACCATAATAATACACCACCGCAACGGACCTCTCCCGTTCATTCGAAGAGCAACCCACGGAAAAATCTAGCAGGCAAAACATCAAGTTTAACGCACGGACACATTCCTGGCGAGCTTTAAAAAGCATTGATATAAAAGATAAATCATTCCACTCTGTGGAGGTGTATCACCATCGATGCTTTTGAGCACAATACGTAGAGCTGACTAGAGATGCAAGTTTTTGCGAAATTTTGAGAGTCGTGGGAAAAAAACGGACTTTTCGTGTTTTTGCCGCAAAAATATGAAAAGGTGAAAAAATTAGAACCCACACATTTATATAAACTCGACATGCTTCTTAACAACAGCCATGGATGTCTCATCAAACGAGAAAAGTGACCCCGCTTAAAGGGGAATAATAGACGAATGAAACCAAGTTACAGCCAGTGTAGAAAGAAAATAAATAAGTAAAATATACCTAGAAACTTATTTGGGTTCAAAAATTTAAATTCGAGTAGCCAGAGCTACACACAAGTGTGGTAGCTACAGCGCCAACTTGGTAGCATGCTAGGGTGGAACAAGAGTTATCCAGATGCGTGCCGCACAAGAGATAAACGTGACGCAAAGCAAACAGGATGCGGCAGTGAAGAAGTCTCCGATAATCGCATGCTCTTGATTTCGATCGCTTAAAAGACTAAAGTTTCGAGTGATTTTTCCGTTAATACTGAACATATTATAATTGTTACATGCTGCATGAGAAATGCTTCCAGCAGAGCTTCCGCTCACAAAATCTGCGCACGATTTCGCGTCAAGGAATTGATTTCAGAAAGCCCTACCCTCACTTTAGATTGGTGGCATCACAACGGTTTTTTTTTTTCGAATTAGCTCCTTTTGTTTTTTTATGTTATCATGGTTTAAAAATTGAACCGAATAGAATCAGTTTTCTTTCCGACTTTGATGGTTTTTTTACACTCACTCCCACTACTCACAACTGTAGAGGCGACACAGTATTTAGTAACAACGTAGCCGAGTTCTAACGCAGTTAAACCAAGTTTGTCGAGAGCTACGTCGCCGTTCGCACCGATAGCGGGCAGAGAACGCGCACCAAATTGTGCCGAAACACAGAACACAGACGCTGCTCGGCGCAGACGCCATACTACGCGGAAACACACAGTAAACGTGGATAGAGCAAGCGCTTCCTTGTGTCAGTTATAGGTGGCATGACCTAATACTCTTTCCCCCAATCTTTCTTTCCGCATCTATACCCTCTGAATGAACGAACGACTAGATGTTGCCGCTGCGCAGCTGCACCATGCATTCGCTTTAGCTTCGGTTATTTCGAATGTCAAATTGACGTTACAAGGATTGCGCTGCTTTTCATGTTTGAACTAGAGTAATAAGCTCATCCTGAAGTACTTCCAAACACTAAAAGCGTCTCAACCTCACTGAATTTCGGAATCTCCACTCGAACGCTTTTCCTCCTACATCTTTATTTCATACCACAACCATCCACCCAGATAGTTTTTTTGTCGATTACATATATGCAGATATCTCGAGAAATCAACATCTTTGGCTAATTTCTTCGCTCCTCATGCGAAGGCCGCGTTAAGTGTGAATGAGCGTGCGTCTTTTTATATTATAAGACAAGCTTTTACAATTATCAAACAACGTTTACTGTTTAGCCTTTTTTGCACTTGTTAATGCGAACTACCCGAAACATGCTTAATAATATGTCGCCCCTGAGCACCACGGCGGTACTAAAATAGTGTAAAGAGCCTTCAAAGTACAATTTTACCGCCCAAAATACTTTTACGTTGCAGTTTCGAGTTCTGCTGAGAAAACCGACCGTTTTTTGGTGCGGTGCAAAGTACTGAGGGTACAGTACCTTATGGCGAAATGTTCGGTGCAGTGAGAACAACCCTACAAACCAATAATTTACCCCAAAGCAAGAACGCGTGAAGGTTTTAAGAAGATAGCAAGCAGATAGCATCCCAAGAACAAGTTCTTCTTTCGCGCAGCACCATAAAACAAGATTGCGTGGGGTAGGGAAAACATATGCAACAGAAATGGTACAGGTTAATTTCATGACGGCGTCAATACTTCAGCCTTGTCACAGTTTTTATGGGCATCCGTGGCGTTTGAGGACCACTTCCTTCTAACGGGTCAACGCCGTCTGTATAAACATTGCTTAATTAACGCGTCACCAGCTTTCGAATGAGAACGGTAGGGACGCTTAGTTCAGGCACTCACCCGCTACGTGCCGCGTGCTGGCGGATCATCCGCCTTACCTCACTGCTCGCGAGTCGCGAACGCTGCACCCACTTCTACGACGTGTGTCTGTCAACTTGCCTGTTGGGTTTCAAGAGCCGTTTCACTCGCATCTTAGCCGCGACGACGCGCTAGTTCTGGGGCGCACAGGGTATCTCGTTTAACGTATCGCTCGCTTCATACGTGCCGCATTTTTCGAAAGATGACTCATGAAAGCGGAACTAAAAGAGTGTAAAAACGTATTAATTGTCGGGTCGACAAACAGCGAACAGATAAACGATATTTTTGGATGGTACAGCCAATATTTTGCTGATATTTTTCTCGCTGTAGGATTAGGTGAAGAAAAAATTGCATGCCTAGTTTTTGTTCAAGCGGTCACTTGCATGCCATTACTAGAGTGTACTTCTAGTACACTCTACAATTGCTTTCCAAAAATATCACGTGCTTGAAAATGTCAGGGGAATATAAGAAACAAAATGATAAGCAGTTGAGGGGCCAGCCACGCTGTCCGGGCACTTCTACAGTACAGTTGGTATAGTCCTCAATCTTAAAACTGCGTACCGATGCGGAGTGCGAACAGCGTGGACACAACAAAGCCGACACGCGAGGGGACCGATGGGGATGCCCCACTAAGAACATTTCGAGACCCGTGATCCCAGGACGTAAGCGCGCAAAGCGTGCATCAGCCGGCGGCAGCACAAGTGCACGGTTTTGCTGGTTTTGCGTCCGCCGCGGCGTAGGCGGTTTTATCAGCGACAGACTAAGACAGACAGGCATGGTGATAAGCAACAAGGCGTAGGAGCACTGCCCGGGGATCGTTAGACAAACTCTCAGATATTTTGCTTAGTTTACGAGAAGCGGCACTGGCTGGCGGACATGAAAGCATGCAGAGAGGCTACGGAGCGGGAAAGGATAGGAGAGAATAAAAAGAGAGTGGCTGTTTGGCCGTTTTTCGCTCACGCGTTAGGCAATGTTTGTACAGGCGGCGTTCAACGGATTGACCCTCATGCGCCGTCATTGTTTTTTTTTTTCAATAGCAAGAGAATACAGGAGTCGTAGACGGTATCACCTGCGCTAAAGAGAACATATTGACGCGTGTAGTTGCGTTTGTGAGCGTGCTTGCACAATATGCGCTCATACCTTCTTGCCAAGCGGTTATCTGCCTTCAACAATTGCAAACAGGGCGTACATACACACCAGTAGGTGTTAAGTTATTGTTTTCTACACAGTACAAATTTTGTACACAGCTACGTACTCTCCAACCTGCAAATCTAGAATGCGCTCACAACCCAGCCCTACCACCCCTCTCCAACCGTTCTTTTCCTGCGCTGTAGGACACAGGTTGGCCAGCTGCCAAGTGGAAGACAACATTCTCCTTGTGACAAGTGCCAAGACGGCTAAGACAAGGCAGCGATTCCTGGACTAGGGTTCCTCTTTGTCACATTTGAGCTTATTTAAATTATTAAATTTATAACATTATTAATTTAGATAATAATGTTAAAATTAAAGGCTTCCAGGAATTTGCTGTTAAAGCAAGAAGGGAGCTTCGCTGCATCAGGAAGTTTACTTTTAGATGTGAAGCATGTCTTGCTCGAGTCGATATCCCGGTTCCGTGCCCCGTCCGCAGCGCCTCTGATGATGATTGTGGCAGGATGCCCCTAGAGAATGGCCAACCAAAGAATCCATCACGAGATAGCTTCGCGTTCAACCACCGTCGTCATCTTCCCGTAGGGGAACCGCTGAAGAAGAAGAAGGAGAAGAAGACAAAGCTGCGAAGAAGAGGGCGTGTACGTTGCTCTCAGCCGGTGCACCAACGTAAACAACCTTCACCTCACCAACGCTGACGGAGACTACTGATTCTACCACAGAGACGACAACATCGACAAGAACATGATGGACGAGTTTCAGCGCCTCGAGAACCACCGCCTACTCACCGTCACACAACAGTACTTGCGTGCCTTTGCCACCGGTGTGGACCCGGACGCGGAATTCCCTCTGGCGCTACTGAACACCAGATCACTCAACATAACGGCAACACAATGGAACCACACGGAACCGCCATGATGCTTCGCATCCTCATCAGGGTTCCCCAGGGGAAGATGGTGTAATTTTTAGGAGTACATGCTTTAACATTGGGTTTTTACAGCCAAGGAGTCCAGTTTTTACATAGCATCGAGCACATTATCTCCGACAACTGAGCTATATTGACCATAATCGAACGCAAGCATATTGAGGCGCTCCCTATAATCCCCGAACCGCACAACTGTGCGCTACACCTTGAGCCTATGAGAAAAATTGGTAAATATTAAAAGACGTCCGAGTTCCTTATCAAAACACTTTGTATTTAGATGTGAAGCCGAGCCTAGAAAGCCCTGCAACGCTTTTTTTTCGAAAACTTTCCGAGCCTGCAGTGTGGTCTTCGTGGAATGCAGAGATAGCCGGAAAAAGAATTATCAAGATCCGCGCACCAATGAAAAAGTTATCCAATTTTTAAAATGGAAAACACAATCAAACTGATCCTTGCTCTCTGAGTCTCGAAGACCGGTGACTGTTGCTAGCCGTGTACTCTCCGGAATGACGTTGCTCCTAGGACCAATGAGGGCAGCGAAACATACTGCGTTACGGTAGTTTTAGGAGCATTGTGTGCTGATAATGGAAGCTCCTTCCCGCGCTTTTGACGGCGTCGTTCGGCGGCACCGCGCTAACTGCGACATACGTTACGTTCAGCGTCAACAAGTAAAAGAGGGAGATGTCCGAAGTCACCTGCCTGAAGTTTCGTTGAAGGATGTAGCTAGGCTTATTTTTCTGAATTCTACCATACACGTTCAGCTTTGTTCGATGAACAAGGTGGCTGTTCATAACAAGACCGGCACTGAAGTTATGTCCGAGTGGTTCTTTATTTCATGGCGTTACTATGTATGTGCGCTGCCTAGGCTACTGAGCATTGCCGTGAGCTCCACTTGCGGGTTCACAGACAGGAGAGAAAAAGTAGCATATCGTGTTTTTAAAAAGCAATTTGGGAGAAAGAAGAAAGAAAAACGAAGCCACCGCGCGGTCGAACACCGATCTTCACAAGAAGAGCGAGGTGCTTTTACCAATCGGCCGTATCAGCATCGCTAAATTGCAAGAATTCGTCTTTCAATGGCGTGGTCGTCAACGCATATGTGTATGTGATTTTTTCCGTTTTACTGAAATTCCGGCAGTGATAACATTTGTTTAACCCCAACCGATATTGTAGAGTAGCCGCGTTATTTGAATACTGCAAGAAATTTAGCCAGATCCTCTTCGTTTAACACATTAAATGCTACAGCACAGTCGCGATTTCCCAATTCAGGTCACGTTAGTAATGAAATGAAAGCGCAACTGCAATTCAGTCATCTTCGCTCAGAGCTTCCAACAAAAATACCTTGGTTAAATTTTTCTCGACGAAGCCGATTCCTGCTAAGGAAAAACAGGTGTTATTGCTCTCCGGTGAACAGAACGGCGCTTCCCAGAGCGAAAGCATGTTTGCAAGCGTCCAGAGCGAGTGAAAACCTCGATCCTGCCGTCCGGTTTGCGTCCACGCTGATTACACTACCTCTGGCGACGCTGCCATCTCTCGAGGATAGACATTGCCATATGCAACCCAGGCGGATAATTTTGCCACCCATTTTAGCGAAGCGCACAGCAGCTGGGTGGTTCATCGTAGCAGGACGAAAGCGCGCAACAGCTGAGAGCGGTTCATCGTAACACGGCCTGAAAGGCCCACAATCGTTTTCAAGCTGGCAGTAGTGTCTCCCTCGATTACTACCTGCAGTTGTGGTTTTCTTTATCTTTGGGGAAAGATTACACCAAAAGTATTCTTTGGTATCCTCTTGTCGATACAATTACCCATACAAAATATTGCAGGCTCAGCAAATTGGGTGCGCCGTCATATCCGGAGGCTTCCGATTTGACACAACCAGTGCCGCATTTGATTGTATTTGTGGACGCAAAAAGTGAATACATTTCTGTTTTATTTTGCAACCCATCCGAATAATTCTTTTTGTGTCCTGTATGTGAACGACTCCAAGAACAGACGTAGGGCCAGAAAAGTAGCTGTGTGACAAGCATTACAGAGGTCCATTACTTGGGAGCAGTGTAAGCTTGGCCTTGTGTAAGCTGGCCTTTCCACATTGTAGCTTGCGCAGTGAATCATGGGCCATTTACATTAGGATTATGATTACAAAAAACGGCTCAAACTCCCGTGTTGTCGAAACTGTCACACAAAAAGGTACAAGACATTACCGCTAACACGACGCAACCATTACGGCGAGCTTCATTACATGTCCTGACTAGTTATTTCCTCAGTGATGTTATCATGATGCTAAATATTACCTGGTGTCAATGGATGGCCATCTATCTACGTATGGAGTATGGTTAGAGAAAACGGCGTGTACTGTTATTTCACCGGAACTATCTCGAAACAAGTTATACACAATTATCTGATAGACAACTCCGTCATTGTGCACCCAAGCTTCGCTGGTCATCTTTTTCGGAGAGTGAAGGACACTGAGTTTCTGCACAGTAGGCGAGTATGATGAAAAGCCGAAGCACAGTAAAGGCAGCATATACGTGCTTGTCAGACTTTAGGACGCAAGGAAAAATTGTTCAGAAATATTACATGCAAATGGATAAAGGTAAGGCGCAGAATCCGGGCTCATAGAAGAGCGCGGTAAGCGTATCTGCACGCCGCAAATTGGTTGCAGGAAACCGCTCAAGCTGATTCGTTGTAAGGCCCCCCTCCCTTTCGCAAGCGCAAAAGGTTGTCGCCGCGCACTATGGGTGATAACCACTTCTCTTGTGCTCACACATAGCCCGCCTTGACTCACGGTTTAGAAAACATTGGTCGGTGAAGTTATTATGCAGTCGACGCTATCTTTCAGTGCACTGAACACCTCCAAACGTAGTCTTCAGGCGGTGTAATCTCCAGATATTCAAAGAAATGTGTCATCACCTGTACTAGAACGAACACACTTAGACACACTGCGTTTGTTATCACACCGTTAGGCAGTTTTAGGTAACCGTTTTCGACCCGAACGCTCCGGTATCGGCGGCCGGCTCAGTGCTACCGCAGCCAATGGCGTTCGTGGCCTTTCGCGCGACGCATGCGCAATGGCGCTCCCGCTTGCTATCGGCGCGGAGCGGACCGTGAAAAATATTCAACCGAAACTCGCTATTGTGGCCTACGCAGCCTAGTTATGACGTCAGCTACAGAGATTAGAAAATTTTTAGATACCGTTTCGCTGAGGGGTCATCATACGCATTGCATTTCAGGCAGAACATTCCATTCCGGTCCAATCGGCCACGTGCGGGTTGCGAGTGAAAAGGGTAAGATATCGACGCATACGTATAGGGTCATGTCAAGCGTTTCTCTGTTGTTATCGCTGGTGAGCGTCTATTTTACTTCATCCGGAACTTGCGTTGCCGGTATGGTTTATAGTAATCTTTGGACGGCACCCAGCCGCATGCGTCATACCAAGATGGCGCGTTGACGGCTCAGCAAAAAAAAGACGAAAAATTCTGCGTCACGACGTTACGCGTATCTCGATAGCATCTTTGAATGTGAACCCGCAACTGTCTAACATCACTGTAGCCTTGCGATCACTGGCAGTAGCTTTACACGGAACGCCGTAAACTCGTGGCGGCGTTGCTTTGCTGCTGTCCACACACGAAAAGTTTGACGTAGCACATATTACCGATTAATCTGGTTGTTCGCTTACTGGGCTCTAATAACAAGTAATCTCTTGGGTCGATAGTCTGACCCTCTCAGATAAGTGATACTGACGTTTTATCAAAGCAAAAAAGGGCAATGCCACCGCATTTAAAAAGGAAGGTCCTTCTCCCCTGAGGACTTGACGCTCCAGAACCCGTTGCTCCGGCTAGCCGCGCTGCTTGCTCGTCTGCAGAAGGTACCGTACCCTAACGCAATTAAATTTAGCTTTATTGCCCACTTGACCTTTTGTATGGGCGAAGTTTAATTAAATCACGTTGAAGGCTACGGTTTTCCTAACATTATTAAACCACGGAAATTGTTAGTTACTTCGAAAAGAAAAAAATAACGTGGCCCGCTTGAAATAGATACGTTCCTCCTAATTCCCACAGTGTCAGTACCTGCGGCTCTTTGGCTTTGCACTTCTGAGCAGGCGGACGTGAGCTTAACTGCAGGAAGGGGCGGATTTTGTCACGTAAAGGCCGGAACCGAAAGAAACAAAATTGAGATGCGTTTTCCTCACTTTCCTAAAAATGCATCCGAAAAGGCGCGCATCCGACTAGAGAACGTATAACCCAGGGACGAAGCTGCAGAATTGCCGATGGAGCATTCCTCTGAGTTAATGTTCGCTATTACTATGCATTCCATACTTCGCAACCGAGTTTCTCAACTTTCCGCTTTACTTGTCATTACTTCTACCGACCCTTACGCGTAGCACCCTTTCCTCTCCCCCTCTAACGCTTCATGCTCTTCTTCTGTCGCGTCTACCATGATAAACGCAGGGGAGGTTCGGTATGGTATTCCATTTTTTCCGCTTCTTTCAATTTGAAGTTATTTCAATTTTCTGGGGTGTTGCTCCTGTGGCACCTTGCTGGGGAAGTTTGCTTCTACGCTCATCGGCACCCGCTCGAGCTTTCTTCCTTGGTTGATTCCTTTTATCGTCCTCTTTTTGCAGCATTTACCTTTTTTTCCCTTTACAACCAGAAAAGAACACTATCTTTCGTTGTACATTTCGCCGCAAATACGTCGGGTGTTACTGTTGCTGTATAATTTGTTCTTGCAGTATAACATGGTGTCTTCGATGCTGAAGATACTTACTTTTTGTAAAAGACTTCTTGTTACTCTTATCAAACTTTATTCTAGTTTATCCCAGTCACCAACACAGGGAGACTTGAATCCTCTTGTTTAATTAGCCCGAAAGACTGTGCTTAACATACCCGCACTGGAGAAAGGAGGGAACTAGGAGCACCTGGCTGGGTGGCGTTTCCTGATTTTCGCACCGTTGCCCAAGCAGGCGACAAAAGGGCAGATTTTCAAAATGGGTGCATGATCAAACAGTGATTGAGCGTGGTCGGGCAAGGATTGGTCCTTAAAACACTTTCATTTCCTCGCAAGAAGATATTTGGTTGGTATCTCATTTTGTTTCAGCCGCTCTACAATGAACTTCCTTGCCGTCTGGGTCTTGATCTTCAGCTTGGTAATGGCTGGCCGTGCAGGCAAGCTCGCACCTTTAACGGGTAAGGTAGCGTAAGCTGTTTCACTTGCTTGTACTTTCATGGTCATTGCCGAAGGATGTGGCGTTTTCGACTCCTAGATCCGACAGCCCTCGTGAGCCCTCAGGGCATGTCCACTAAAGATGGCTCTGATAACAGCCTTCTGATTACTAGATATTTGAATGCTTAATGCCTATAGCAATATTTTAGATGCGGAGCATCTCATGATCGGGGCTGTGTCCCTCCCTCCTTTGTCCGCCGTCCGCACTCTACTGCGACTCTCATTCCATGAAATGTAAAAGATAAAACAAACCTGTGAAGCATGTCGTAAAAGCTTAACTTTATGTTGTATTTCCGCAGACGACCCCGAGTGCCCGTGGGTGAACTGCCCGCTCGGGTCAAAAGTTGCCTGTTTCGTCAGCCCTGAGAGGTGCCAGTGCTCTTGCGGTAAGCCATTTATAGCATTTTCTTGCCCCTCGCCTTCCCCACCCGGGGAAATTCCTTTCCATTGTTACGGAGTCCGTCGAGCCACATTCATATCACGCTCTTTTATGTACGAAGGCTCGTTTCCCCACCGGGGACGATATCTTGTTTTAATACGACATTTAGGAACGTACTACGGCCCGGGTATCATGCTACACTGCTTAACAAACCCTTTAAGATGGACAGCTGTGTTCCTTTTCGTGCCTTCTTCTGTAGCCTTCTGGGTAGTAAAGGTACAGGGGGGATTAAAAGAAATGTGAACAACGGGTACACACAGCCTCTGACGCATGCCGCACTGTATGGCTCCCAAGTCAGTAAACCAGAGTACACTGCGCGCATGCGCACTTCTTTGAGAGTGTGGCTACATTTATGGGAGATGCTTGATTAATGCGACGTCGGTTTATTTTGAGGCGCCTTTTCACTGTGTCGCCACTGAGCAGGATGATCGTTGAATGGCATCATGCTAGCTTCAATCAGCCTGCTCCGCGCTTGACTCCCCAATGTAATAGATAACATGACACTCAGTCGCGACAGAAAATAAAAATAGGCCTTGAAATAAATAAGCGGCGTCCCTTCTTTATCAAGCATTTCCGGTAACAGTAGGTCACACTGAAACACTCTGAAGGAACTACGCATGCGCGCAATTTACTGACAGTGCAGCCAGACTGTGCAGCATGCGTCGGAGTCGTGTGCGCCGCTGTTCGCATTTCTTTTAATCCCCCCTGTACCAGGAATGAAGCCTTGCATTTCGCAACACCAGGGTGTTTTTGCTGGCTGCAAGTTTCAGCGTAATACTGGTGCCAAGTAGTGTGTTCGCCCTTCAAGGAGTTTTTATATCACTAGGCTGCACCCTTCAATGGACGCCGAAATGAAATCCACTCAAACCTGGTATTTATTCTGGGCAAACTGACGCAGTGAGTGAGCGTTTGGGGGGAATTTTATTGTGGCTGTGTATGGCTGTATTCCTGCACCCACGCAGTGCAATAAAAGCAGACTGAATTTCTCTTTGCATTGGCTGTCTGAGGTATTGGCTGCAATTTTTGTATAAGTACTGCAGTAACCTGATTTCTGAAAGTTATTTTGTGCCCACTTACTGCCTGTACTTTTACACTGTTACCTGTTTCCTGCACTGTACCCACACCCTCTGTAACGCCGGAAAGACCCTGAGGGTACTGCAATAAATTACTAAATAAAATAAACAAATCGCCGACAGCACTTTTCCTTGCTTCTTGCATTCTCGTAACTTCTATGTTCATTGTCCTTTATGCAGTCATGGTGGCCGACCCCTGCGCACCTCTGCTCAACAGCACTTGCCCCATTAACCAGCAGCTGAACTGCAGTATTGAGGCTATAACGTGCACGTGCCGTTGCGGTAAGTTTGCGCGCAAGTAAAACGATTCTTCAAGTGTTTTGGCACGCCACTAACCTTCGCCCGTTGTGCAGAAAATCAATTCACGTGCTTTGTTGTTACCATGTGTACAAGACACGTTTTAGTGGCCAGGGCCCAATTGCACACCTTTCTGCAGTGTTTGAGCCCTTGTTCATTACAAAGGCCAAACCTATACTTCATCACCCATCGTTGTCTGGCCAATTGAAGTGTGCCTGCGCTGTTTCTTAATCTATGATGTATTCGCCTTTCAGTTCCTGAGTGACGAGCTTCGCTAAGGTCTTCCTTTACCGTGCCACCACAAGCCCTACCATCTTCTCGTTCAGCGGCAGCAGGGCTAGTGGACCGGGTGCGGGCTATGGGGCGGTGACAGAAAGACAATAAAGATTCCAACTTGAAGCCCGTTTGATCGCAAATGTTATGCATATATCGCTTGCCTCATTGTATGCTTATGTTTTCACTTGCAGACTTCGGTTCCTTGGTGACAGGTTGTTGTTACCGGGTGTTTGCATTATTGTCATTAGTTGGTCCAATCTTCACTTTCAAGCGTCCACTCGATTACAAAGAATGAAAAAACGCCACTGGCCTTAATTCTTCTTTTGTACTCGCGCTACTTCTCTAGTGCTTGCGGCCCTTGAAGGAACACCACCCCGCTCTTTATGAATGGTAATTTGATACCAAATTGGCCCACCGGCGTCTGTTGTATTGCAAGCCACCTGGTGCTTCATATAGTCTTATGAAATTCTGATACCTCGGCGTCATATGGGAAGAGTGTGTCCCATTTACCTGAACCGTGCTGTTACAGAATGTCACAAAGGAATCGACAAATTGTTGCGACGGCATCTCCAGCAGTATGCGCTTTTGGGAACGTATTTCTACCAGCTTCGTGATTAGTTTGACGTTCTGCGTTTTAATGAGTAAAAGTGTTTGCGTTACTTAAAAATACAGTTTTGTTGAGCACAAAAATACACTGTAAAACTATACAAGACAAATTCTTTGGTTTGTTTTAGATCCTGTATATGGAAATACGGGCTGGTATACGGCCCGGTAATTTAAAATTGTGACCAGGCAAGGGTATGTCGGAAAACATTTGTTTGCGTCCACGGCAAACACAATCTGCTTTTATTTTAAACCTGTTACCAGCACGCTGCCTGTTTTTTTTTTTCAAAATAATGTAATGAGAAATAACTAAACAAGACATTATCATCTAATAAAATTTAGCACACCTCCTTCTTACGACGACGATGGTTGAACGCGAAGCTTTTCCGTGTCGTATTATGGTCGTAGTTACACTGTTGGGTGAGGGAGGTTTTAGTCTTCTTTCGGACGTCCATGCGCCCATTTCCAAATCCAAAGCGCTTCGACCATGTCGAAATCGGGCCATCGGATCGTCGCCAGGCGAGGGATACAGGTTTGTTTGCAGCCATCGGAAGCGTTTTTTCCCTTTCACTTCACTCGTTTTCGTGTTACAGGCGCCATTAGTGGAAACAGAACCGTGAAGTTTCGCTTCATTATTCCTGCCTTCGTTATGTTCCGGCCGCACTGCCTTAATGAAGCATTTTGCAGGCCAAGCAGAACGCTCGTAGCGGGGAATACGAAAAGCACAATTTGCTGGACTCTTTAACAAATTATGGCTAGTGACGCTGTTGCTCGGTAATTGCTAACCACGATACGCATCCAGTGTGATAGCAAATAGGCTGGCTATGCATGCACACCACGCTGAAAATTTTTAACTTCATGCAGGAAGGTCGCTCGTTGAGTGCGCTGTTGACAAAATTTAGTGGCTTTTCTAACGGCAGTGTTTGGCCGTCTGATGATTAGCGCCTCGGTAGCGCCCCGGAATGCAAAGCAGTATCTTTCGGAGTCGAGCACGGCGTCCCCGTTGCATATGTTTAGTCGCAGTATCTGCGATAAGTGCCAGCCACGAAAAGTTTTGGGGAAGCGCATGCGCAGATAGAGGTCGTGGAAAAGGTCGATTACTTTGCAACAGCAAATACCAACGTTGAAACAGCCCCTCCTAGCGTAAGTAAAACTTGAAATGTTCGCTTGCGTGCGCAGAGGAATGGGAATAGTTGCGGACGGTACTAACCACGGATTGCGACAGACAATTCCAACAATCCGCCGCACCAGTGTAAGCGCGTGGTCGGTACACCTAAAAGAACAAAATGACATGAGACCTCAAGCTGGGAAAGCCAGAAGTTATAATGAAATGTAATAAATGAATTCTGGTGTGCGCAGTTTGACGCAGCAAAGCGCGCAACCAAGGGACAGTGGCGTAGCCAGGATTTTTTTGGGGGGGGTGGAGGGGGGGGGGGGGGGGGGGGGGGGGGCGCTCCACTAAAAGTTGGCGATGGGAAGGAG
This sequence comes from Haemaphysalis longicornis, assembly GCA_013339765.2. Taxonomy (NCBI): domain Eukaryota; kingdom Metazoa; phylum Arthropoda; class Arachnida; order Ixodida; family Ixodidae; genus Haemaphysalis; species Haemaphysalis longicornis. The sequence continues at coordinate 103,253,634 of CM023452.1, read as the reverse complement.
ATAGGCAAGGCCTCTTGCGCGCCTATTCCTAAGCGGATATGAATTTGAAGCACGATTTGAAGGTTATCGCGCGAGCCTCGACCGGCCAAGCGCGCCTAGGGCCTGGCGGTTCGTTCCGGAACCACGAAAATGAAGACTTGGCATTCTTTTCTCTCGTTGCCTGTTCCATACGAACACAATGGCCCCTACGACCAACTTGTCGCCTGATCTGTTTTGGGCTTTACAATCGTTGTGTGATCAAACAGTCTTTGTTGCCTCATATGTACGCCGACGATGACAAAATTGGCAGGAAAGATCTTCCACCTGGTGTCCCGCCTGCTTTATTTGGACGAGTTGCTAAGTTGCATAAAATATAAACATCATCTACAAAGGTGGAGTGAGCGCATCCTAACGAACGACATAAAGAGTGCGAGGAGCTGGCCTGATACTTCCCTCCTCACGAAACAGGATTCTTGACCGTGGCACTATTGCTGTTCTTTGTAGGCCCTCCCGCGATAACCAAATCACGCTCGGCTGTACTTGCGGCCCATTCCTATAATATGTCAGTGAAGCAAGAAAACCAACACCTTCGTTTTCAAGAAATCTCCTTTTAGGTGCGGAATACCTTAGGACCTCCCACTCCCAATGTCCGTCCGTGTCCATCAGTACGCACACCACCACCAAGCGAAAATCAAGCGAAATTCGATTTGAGCCGTGAGTTGCTGTTTCATTTAGGGAATGATCAAGGTGCAACTCACGCCTCAAATAGAATGACGGTCGGGGCGCAACTTAGATGTCATTTCGAGTCCCCGTACTCCGCACCCTCACCATCGTCCACGGAGTGTAGATGCTACCATTTTTTTATCAGTCTTCTGTTCTCGTAACGCCACTAGGTACACTCGGCGGAGCCCGATACTGCACTCATGTAGACCTTGTTGCACGCTTCTTATATTTCATTAAATTTCCAGCTATTTAGTCGAACAAGCATTGTTTCAGTAAAATTGTGGGTAGAAAAACACGCAATTCAGATTCGAGCCAAGAGGGTGACCAAGGGATCAAGGAAGATGTGCCAAAAAAAGGAAAAGCTCCGAAATAAAGTGAATTTTACAGTTTTGTACAAGGAAAGAACAGATGGGCATAAATCAGTGTGTTTCATACAGCAGCTTTTATTCAACTGCGATATTCAGTGAAAGGCGATGTCGATAGGCAGGTAAACATATAAATGATTATTCGTTAGCATCACAATACAGTGACACGCTCTGTTATGATATTATAATATGTACGCAATATATATGTACACGATAACACGATATGTACGCTATGTACCCAAAAGTGGCAAAGTTACAATAAAGTTGGAAAAGTTAAACGATAAAACCGAAACGGCGGCGACGTTGACCAATACGGTCGATTACGTCGGAAGCGCTGATAGTTATTTCTCTGTGCGAGTATACAGAAGCGCGAACCCTGTCTCTTTCTGACATTGTCGAGCGCAGGTAGTTTTTCAGTAATATAAAGCTGGAAAAGGTCCTCTCTGCTAAAGCGGTGGTGATAGGGAGTAGCACCAATATTTCAAGGAGCTTGTAAAGATTAGGATAAAATTTCTCATCAGAGTGCGGAAGGGCGTCCGATCCGGTCCTAGGGAGAATGTTTGGCTCGGTTTTCATCCCATTTGGACCACCACAGTCTTAGGTTACCCATTATCGCCCTTTCGTCCACATCATGGCTAAGTGCCTGGACGAGCTACGATTATGAGACATAGCTTTCACCTTTCACCAGAACCGCGACTGCTGGGCGTACCAACCTAGAAGCGGTAAAGCCTCGTCTTCCATTCTAATTAGCTCACTTAAAACTTGTTAGAAGAGGCATTGGGAACCTCTTACCTCCGCAATGCCCCACAATAAGTCGTGTCCCCACCTAATGGTCCATAGTTTCAACGAGAAGTCTTTGAGGCTCTCGAATGCTCGTTATCCAAAGAACATGCAGATATCGGTAGCGGAAGCTTTGGTCAAGAAGCATATGTCAAAACAATCTCTTCCACAAGAAATGTCATTACCCCCGCCTAAATGCGCCGTGGTTCCGGAGATTCATGGCTTATAGCACAACCTAAAAAAGATTGGAACACGTGCCAGTGTAAAAGTAGTCTTTTTAGCCCCGAAAAAACTGGCCACCTTATTCAAGACGAAATCTTCCGACGCACAAGTAAACTAAAGTTGTACCAAGAACCACAAAAATCGCTTCGTTTCGTGTGCCCAAAATGTGGTGCACAAGATCCCTCTCTCTTGTGGTAAGCAGTATGTAGGACAGACCGGTCGCTGTTTAAATGATAGGCTCCGCGAACACTCACGCAATGTGGCGATGGTTTCCTCGCACTGCACTGCAGCACGTGTGTTGTAAAGGGTTGTAAGCCGGATTAAAAAAAAAAGCTTTGCGATAGGGAAAAGCAAAAGCAGGTTCACGCGCGAAATCTTCGAAGCGGTAACTATTTGTAATGTGTCAGCACCCCGTCCCTCGCGCTTTGCAATAAAGAGTTGAAATTCCTGAGGATATAGAATGCTCGTGCATGGCAAGGGTGTTATCAGTAGATGATTATGTGCACTTTTTCTTCACGAAAAAAACTCATGAAGGATTCATATGCCTCTTCACGGTTTTTTAGTATTGCTTCCAAAACAATCCCGATGTCGTTTAATGCTGCGCTGACGTCTACGTCCTTCGCCTGCAGCTTTCTGGACAATCGCATTGTCATTGCAAGTACGTGCTCAGCGATGCGCAGACTAATGATAAACAATGGGGATAGCAACGCATGCAACAAGTTTGTTTGCTTGAATCGACCTTTCCAAATTTACTTTCGCTTTGATTCCCTCCAGAGTACCAATCACCGCTTCAAACAGACCTACAAAAGAAAGGGGAACGTGGTGCCTTTCTGCCCAGCGCGTTTCGCACTAACCGAGGAATCGCTTCCTTGGCGACTGCGGGTACATCAAGCCGATCATGTATCGCGATCAGCACAGCGCACAGACGATTTTTTGAAAAAAATCTCTGTTTCCTTCACTGTTCTAAATCAGTCCCGTATATCCCCGACCGAGCAAAGTGCAAAGCACCAGGTTGAGCGCGTGGCTAGCGCAGTGCATGTATAGGGCGGATGGGTACTTCTCGCGCACGTCAGCTTGAACGCCATTCATTGTCCCAGCCATTCAACACACACCATCGTATCCTTGTCCACGGAGATTTTCCATGCCGATACCGGTTTCAATGAGGAATTATACGATTTCTTCAGCGATACCCCTACCGGTTTGGCCTTGCACGGGAACAAAGCCTGGAAAGCCTCCTCAATGCATTTGCGTTCCTTGTTTAAATATCTACTACGAATAGTCAATTGTTCGATTCTAGAAAGATCAGTTGTTTCATCCACTCATACCGTGAAACAGCCTGAAGCATTGACAGTAGCGATAAGGGGCTCCCTAATAAGATCTACAGAAGTTTGAACAATAGCGTTTTGTATGGTTGAGCTAACATAAAAAGTATTGGCGGGGCACGTCACAATGTGGTTATTAAGCACGATGTCACCGCAGAAGACTCGCATGCGCAAAAGCGCCCTCAAATTTTCTTCGTTCCCATCGGGAATAGCGCTAAGGCCCAACGGCCCACTATCCTTATTGCTACGGAGCGGCAAACCTTGGTGCCCGCCAAACAAAACGGTTTCGACAGTGGGCACTAACCTCATCCTGTTTTCATTTATTTGTGATCGCCTTGCTTGGTTTACCTGGTCAATGATGGGAGGAACGCTGCCTGAATAGGTCGCAAAAAAATCCCGCCATCTCCACGAAGTGAATGATGAGGAGTGGGGCGAAGCTCCAATGCTTTTCCGTAAAACCGTGAAACATTCCGCCACACATCATATAAATACTCGACACGTTGTTATAGGGGTGATTGTATATACAGCTATATACACGATGTTTTCGGCGCTTGACCGCTGCTTCCCGCGCCCGCTCCGACTCGAGGTTCTCTTGCCGCCGCTTGCGTGCCGCCTCTGCCTCGCGAGCTCTCACCGCGTGGCGAGCTCTCCGCGCCGCTGCCTTCGCTTGATGAGTATCGCGCGCGACCGAGTATGCAGTGGAGCAGCGGACACGGAGGAGTAGGCGCGTCGTCTGGTGGGCGACCTATGAACTATTGCAGAGCTGCGCCTCTAGCGGTCGTCTCGAGAACTAGTGTACACGAGGGACTTGGCCCGAGCAAGAGGAGCTTCACCCCTAAAAATAATCAGCTGCCACTTGACAGTCGCGATGATATTTTGTATTTTCGCGGGAGTTGGACCTCTCCAGCGCGTGTTTCAATTCCGAGAACGGTCTTGCCACAAGAGCTCCAGTCTGAACATGTTCACCTTTACCGACTTTCATTCCACAGAAAAGCACGCAAACACGGCAATACATCGTCTCTTTAAAGGAGCCATGAAGAGAAAATGCAAGTTGGTTTTATTCGAAAGATTTCGTGTTTTATAGTGCCCCCAGCGCTTGTCCGGATACAAACGGTGCTTTATTCACTGAGAAATTAAACAATTTAGGTTAAAATTTTGATTTTCCCGCTCAATCGTGCGTTTTCGTGGTCCCAAGTGACATCACGGGAACCGACCGCTCTGCAGCCTAGAGTACCTTCATTCACGCATCCGCCGTACAGGGTAGAGACACGTAACGCTGGCGCCGCCATGTTCGGTTGCTCGCTCGCCGCCGAAGCAAGTCATTGTGTCAAAACCGCGCTAAAATTATCGCCGCAACGCGGTTTACTGAAGAAGTTTGAATCATATTGTCTGTTTCGCGTTGCTAGGTCTCGTGGGAAACGAAAAGAATAACGCGCTGAGCCCGTTGGCCCAATTGCGGCGGCACGGGACCGTTCAAAGGTTGTCTCCACCCTGTACAGCGGTGTTGGTTTGTTCCCGCGTTTCTTTACGTTTCGTAACCTAGATGGCGCCACCATACCGTGGCAAGCGTTTGGTTTGTTTTTGCCCGCATTTAAACCTGGCTTGTTTTGTTCTGGGAGAAAATATTCGTTCCCTGAAACAGTGCTCGCTCGACAAATGGGGTCACGTAAGACACCGTTGCTTGCGTCAATCGGCCAGTGTCGTCTGAGACAACCCCAAGCCCCGTAGTGCTGTGCAGCTAAACCAAAGCATGCTGTGCGCAGTACGAACAGCAGAACGCATCAGTACTTCTATGTTTACATGTGCTTTCGTAACTTCCACTGTTTGTCCCATCATTCTTATTGCTCTGTAAAGAATGTGCCCTAAATTTAAGCGCAAATCGCTCGTTCGTCTAGTTTGTAAGCTCTACCTAATTTTCGTCTGCTTCTGCCAGCCTCCGCCAATCGCAGAGCTTAGCCCATGTGACATCACAGGTTCTGTTGCGGGAAATGAGCTGGTGGGTCGCATGACCATTCCCGTTTTTCCTAATTATGTAGCTTATTTGAGCGAAGTTTACGTTAAAAGTGGTGTCAGTATGATTCTAACGACAAAATCTTTTGAATGAACCAAACTTGTGTTTTCTCTTCATGGCTCCTTTAAAAGCGGAATACCTAAGCAGCTGATAGCGGTCGATCCACTTCAGCGGGAATTTCCGCGTCTTCATTGAGTCTCGTTGAGGTACGAAATGGATAGCCTGGAAAAGGGCGCCATGGAGAGGTCAGCAGCTTGTGTATTGTCACGTCGTCAACCTTGGTGCAGTCACGCAGATCATTTCGAATTTGCTTGTTGCAGGTCGACGAATACGAGATATTTATATGCAGCAGTGTTTACAATATTCATTACACTATTTTGCTACGCCACTGCTGCGATGTGTTCAACGCCGAGTAAAAAAATAACAAGCTACCCTTCCGTAGTGGTGCTCCCTGCGAGCACCACGGCGTCCGGTGGCATCGCGTTTGGCACAATACGAATTCAGCGCGACGAAAAAACAGCCGCTAGTCTGTTGTCGTTATGCGACAGAAACTGCAAAATGGTAAAGAATGGCCGTTATGCTGTTGCCCTAACGTGATAAGAACAGAAAGGCGGTGATTCAATGAAATCACAAAGTTTTGCGAGTGCGATGGGCAAGCGATTCGCCAGCACAAAACCAGTTCTGTACAAGCGCAAGTACCAATTCTACGCTGTATAAACATGATAGCACTGCGCACCGGTTGGAAGTAGCTTGAACCGCTCCGTAACTTCAACTATACGACCGGATTCGTCTGCATAGAAGATAAAAATAAAAAAGCAAAAAAGCCGTGACCTAATTGCTTTCGATGAGAAATGGGAATAGGCGCACGTGCGAGAGAACGATGGTTCGCTTTACCAATGCAGAGTCTGCGAAATTGAAAAGCAGCCCCCCCCCCCCCCCCCGCCCTCTCTCTCGAGACTAACATGACAGACAACACGGCGGCGCCGACTGCGCCGGCAACCCTCAGTTGTATTTCTTCAATTTTAGATGCGGTGTGAGACCACGGAGTGAAGAGAACAGCGGCGATAAGATTTTCAGTGTGTTTGTAGACGCTAATTTCTGGATGTGGTGGAGCGCACAATACAATAGCTCTAATTTTCCACAAATATAATTACTCTCGATTAGTATGGCCGACGAAACAAAGACAATTTCATCGTTTCAAACTTTAAAGATTTGTACGCGATGTTTGAGTAAGTACAAAAGCGTATGTTTTGCTTATGTCAGTAAAAATATTTTTCACAACAAGTTGCATTTGCACTTGTTTCCATGAGCCTGCTGTGAAAGAAACGCGAACTACGAGTTGTACGTGACCATGTGCTTGAGATATTCGAGTCATTAAAAAATTACGTCCATCTTCCCGCGAGGGAACACTGATGTGATGCGACGCATCCGGGGGTTCAATTGGTCGTAACGTTGCCTTGAGCGTTTGCGCTGTGCTGGTATTGGATTGTGTCAGCCCACTCGCTGAAAGGACCGTCGCTTCCATCACGTCTTCATCGGAAATCAAGTCAAGCACGGAGTCGTCAAGAAAAGTCACGCGGAGTCGAACGGGAGTGAGCGCTGACTGAACCACCGCAGCGCGCTACCCGCTTTATATTCACAGCGCCTGAAGGAGAGGAGATAGCGGAGGAGAGTCGCGAATGCACGCACAGGAGCAGACGCGAGCGGAGCGAAGCGCGTGCGCAGCTGTTGTTGTTATGCTAATGCGATGGAGTGAGTGTATTGCACACAGCTGTCGGAGAGAAGAACGGGGGAGAGTTGCACGTGCGCAGGTGGTGTGCGGACGCCGACGCCGACAACGACGCAGGAGGGACATGCCCTAGAGCACGAGATGCGTCGCATCTAATGAAACTGTGCATGCCAGTGTCCGAGTTGTGGCTGCTATGTCCATGTGTTTATTGTGTTTCTGCGTGGCGTAATCATTAACGTCTCTAGTCTTTACGTTTCAAAACATTCGTTATAATTTTTGCCGGTGACAATGGAAGCATGTATATATTTTGAATGTTCCTGTAGGTACGAGTCTCTATATGCAATAGTTAAGAGAGAAAGCCAAGCGAAAACCTTAACTTACGAAGAGCTATAAAGAAACAAAGCGAAATAAGAAGCTCAACGACAACGATGTAGAAAATGAGCGACCACATAAACTAGATGGCAAGATGATGATATATGATGCTTCGCAAACCTACCTCCAGGTCCTGGATCGTGCACTCGCAAGATCTCCCGCTGCGAGGCGTGATCTGGCTCTGCATCAGCTCCAAGCTGCCGATCTGCTGACCCTGTCCCAAATGTTTCGCTGCATGAAAGCGGCGCTTTTCGACAATGAAAGAGAACAAATACATAGTCGAAATGCTTCAGTTGAAATATTTAGCTGTATTGGGAGACTCAGAACCTCTTGGAGCACGCTTCGGCGCCGGAGTGAAAAATCAGCTGATTCTTTTCTGGGACATGTGTCACAAATTCGGGCGTACGGCGTCTAGAGGTATGGTACATCTTATTCATATTATTGAACAGCACGTACTTCTGATTACCTAGTCGTTCAATTCGTGCAATTGCAATTCTATTCGCACCGGGAAAACACTGGAAATTTCTCGCACGAGGCGTCTATATGTGGCTCCGCTTACCCGCCGGCTCGCTGGAAAGAAAATAACAAAAATAAAACCCCCGCACCTCCGGTTTCATCGAAGCTTCGAGCATCTTCGAGGGGGTGAGCGTGGCTTTGCCAGAGCTAAGGCGCGCCGGTGATTCCAGAAGGGAGAAAGAGGGAAGTTGTTCGCTGGACGGCGGCGGGCACGTTGTGTGTTGTGCCCTCTCTCTCCGCGCCGGCACAGTTATAAAAAGATAAGCCCCGCCTAAGCAAATCACCGACGTTTGGACGTCATGGTGTGACAACGGCTTCTGCCAGTTCGTGCACCACACCATCGGCGAACCGCACCCTGGAGGACGCCAGCGTACTCCCGCGCCTCAAATCACCGTGATCGTCTAGGACGGCCAGGCCTACGACGAAGCCCCGCATCACAGGTAGCCGAATCGCGTCCGACAGAGGTGCATCGTCCAGCCCGGTCGGTGAATATTGTGGAAATCTGTCTCTCATATGCATCGAACTGTTCATTTTCTTTTAAATGCAGAGCATTTCTTAGCCTCGCCTCTTCCTGCGTAGGACGGCGTCCACAGCTCCGCGTCCGCAGCAGGTGCGCGCATGCGTCGTAGTCAGCCCGTTAGCTCCCACCCCGAACGCTCCGTCGCGTCTCGGCCACGGCCGGGTGAGGAGCGCGGCCGCACTTTCATATGAAAGTGCGTGCTCGCCGCTCCTCCAGTCCGGCCGTGTCTCGGCGTAACAGGTGCGTGATAGCAGCGCGGTGGGGCGTAGAAGAGCGCGCGCTGCTTGCGCATGCGCCCTCTCCCCCCGTACCGCTCTCCCTATACTGCGCACGCTGCAAATATGAGGCCGCTAGCGGTCGCTCGTGCTTCAGTCACTGCGTTGCTCCTTCCTTCCTTGGTTGACGCTCGCTCCCACGTTTACTCGTGTGTGCTACTCCAGCATCACGGAAGAAGCGATGGAAGCAACACTGCCTTCAACCAGAGCATTTCTAGCCTCGCCTCTTCCTGCGTCGGACGGCGTCCACAGCTCCGCGTCCGCAGTAGGTGCGCGCATGCGTCGTAGTCAGCCCGTTTACTCGTCACCCCCGGAACGCTCCGTCGCGGTCTCGGCCACGGCCGGGCTGGAGGAGCGGCGGGCGCGCACTTTCATATGAAAGTGCGTGCTCGCCGCGCGTGCTCGCCGCTCCTCCAGTCCGGCCGTGTCTCGGCGTAACAGGTGCGTGATAGCAGCGCGGTGGGGCGTAGAAGAGCGCGCGCTGCTTGCGCATGCGCGCTCTCCCCCCCGTACCGCTCTCCCTCTACTGCGCGCGCTGCAAATATGAAGCCGCTAGCGGTCGCTCGTGCTTCAGTCACTGTAAGGTCCCTTAAGTCACTGCGTTGCACGTTCCTTCCTTGGTTGACGCTCGCTCCCACGTTTACTCGTGTCTGCTACTCCAGCATCACGGAAGAAGCGATGGAAGCAACACTGCCTTCAACCAGTACTGAGGGCCCAATGCTCTGAATTTACTCGTGTTCCCCTCGCGGGATGGCGCGGGAATTTTTTTTGTTAAGCTCTACTTCGTAATATCCATTTGTTAGCGCTCCTGATTGTATCATTTTGTCTAATTTCGAACTGTTTCCAGCATTTTTATTCATTCTAAGTTACCTCTCGCTTACGTTACATGTCCTCGTGCTTGTACAGTGTTTTGCCAGTTCAAATATAAGTCTTTGTGTTGCTTCCGTTCAAGGATCTCATTAATTCTTACCGCTCTGGTCGGCTAAAGCCGCACATCAGACGGCCACCCCCTTCGTCACCTGTGCCCTGTAGATTCGGTTGGGTTGTTTGCTCGCTTGAGTCAACTCCCCATATCTTCTCACAGCGCATTCAATTAAGGACACGGTGAAAACATGGCAGGAGGGAAAGCTCGCTCACCAAGCTGGGGCTCACCTCAAGGAACGTTATATACTATGACGAGGTCCACAATTCACATTATGTTGAAAGGCTGTCTAGGACAGCGGCCGCGCGCGAGACTCTTACGTTTCGTCAATTAAAGCCAGAGAGCGACCCGCCATGCTTCACCAAGTGCTTATCAGTCGACCCGAGAAGACTACTGGTCCAACTGCGACTCATGATAGCGCCGATCGCAACTGCAGGGGCGCATGCGCAGTGAGCGAAGAATGCGCGGCGTTCACTGTCGGGAAGAGGTGAAACAGCACACCTCGGTAGGGCGTAGTGGTTGTCTGGCTTGGAGCATTCGGGCGAAATGCAATTGGAGCTTTTCAGAGTCGGGCGACGCGCGTCCTTGTTTACAAGTACAGCTTTTGGAGCTGCTACGGGAATCAGATGTTCGCTTTTTTTTTGCGCTGTGCATGAAGGAGCATGATTTTAAAACTGGTTTCGCGCGTGCAGGCGACTTCAGGATGTTCTTCGGACGACTTCAGCCAGACGCCAAACTGACATAAACAATTCCGGGGGTAGGGGGGAGGGAAGAGCACGAGCCCGCCATCCCCCCCCCCCCCCCGGCTACGCCCCTTCCAAGGGATGATAAGTTTTAAAAGCTGACGGAAACTCGATTTTCTTCATACGCGAAAAAGTGGGAAACAGTGTCACACAGACGATGCACAACACGAAGATAGAACCACCACCACAATCGCTGATTTACGCCATGCATTTATGACCAGCAGTGCTGCTGAAGCTTTTTGCTCTGCCGTGGAGCGTTATCAGAAAACTATCATCATTCTTGAAGTGGAAAGCGTGAAAAAGCCAGGTCAAGTACTGTGAGAAAAGTGGTGAGGAGGCAAGGAATCCACGAGCACTGGTTGCAAGTGCGCGCCTCAAGAAAAAAAAATTGGCTGGTGATTACGATACTCGTTAATGCGATATTTCGGCGCAGCAGCAGTGCGCTGATGCAGCACGAACTCGTGAGTTCTCTCGACGGCAGCGATGATAGGCCTCTGTGTCGCCGGCGCGAAGTGCGTTTCATGAAGCGACCGCGAACTTCGTCTTAAGACCGACCTCCTTGCAGCGAAATGTCGGTGAAAAAGCACCGAACCACGCCCGGGGGTGGCCGCTCCGCCGCCGGCGTCGTAAATACGGCTTTTCGCCGGCGACGTACGCGAGCTAGATGTCGGACGCGCGGCGACGACCGCGACCGGAGGCGGAAAACTGCATTTTGAAGCCTCGGCCAATCACAGCTTTGTCCTTCCTGTCTGCGCAGAGCACCTGCGCAGTCGGCAGCCAAGAGCAGACACTCATTTCGCGCATGTTCTGGGTACAGTTGTATCTCTAGGACAGTAGGCAGGAGAGGATACTCTTTAAGAGAAGGGGGCGGCGGCGGCGGGTAGTTGCCATTTGGAGCGTACCAAGGTGTGCAAAAGTGTAGTCGAAATGGAGAAGTTCAGCGCGTGAAACCGAAAGTATCTGCAAAGGAAAACAAGAACACAGCAAAACCCTCGAGCAGCTTCACCCAATGCTGTCATTTCGAAATGTTTGTGTGGTAACTATAAAGCCAGTCTCCAAAAAAAAGCTTGTAAAATACACAAATAAGCAAATAAACATTATTTCAGGTGTTTACATGAAGTTTTATTTCTTCCTAGTTAGGTTATGTTGAAGACAAATTGTGAGCAAGGTCATATTTACGCACATGTCGTTTCAGATTAAGCATATGGCAACCTTGATGCAAGCAGCTCGCTCGTCGGCGCCGTTCGCTGCACCACGTTGCATGGAGGTTGCGTTGGGCGATAACTGAGCGGTGCGCCAAACCGCGCCGCCCGCCGCGCGAAGTTCTCCGAGTAGTTTCGCTGAATGGAGGTCGGCCTTTAGGCAAACGCGCACCATAGCCACGCGCACGCTTGTCATGTTTTCGCCAAGTGTCGCGCTATCGAGCGCCTCGTGCGGGCACCGCATACTGCCCCCTCCCCCCGCCCCGCACACTTTCATAAAGCGCTGGCTCGCGCTGCTTCGGCGAACCGCCCTCCTCTCCAAATTTCGCGACACTTTCCGCTTTTAGATGCAGAGCATCTGATTCACTCGCCTTGTCCCTCCGGTGTCGTGGTCGTCGTCGTCGGCGTTGTCCGCCCCTCCACCATTCTCCTCGCCGCCCCAGCTGCGCTCTCCGCCGCTCACCCCCTCTCCTCTTCGATAGCGAACACTCTCTCGCGAGGGGCATTGGATTGGATTCGATTGGATTAGCTTGGCTTGGCTTGGCTTGGTTTGGATTGGATTGGATTGGATTAAAGTGGATTGTGTTGGATTGTGTTGCGTCATAGCCGCGGCAGACGCGCTGAGGCCGGCGCATGTGCAGTACTATCTCTTACGCGGTTTCCTCTCCTTCGGACGCGCTGCGCATATAACCGGTGCGCCGTTCTCCGGCGAAGCAACGTCCACGCTTGGCTAAAACACCTAGAGTCCACGCCGCTTTACAAGTACGCCAACGTCGTCATCGACTGGGACCGGCTTACGCAGTCCCCTCAACGTTATGCGCGCTATAAAACGCGGTCCCTTCGCCGCTCCGCCTATGCGTCGCATCTACACAGGGGTTCCCGCGAGGGCAGGTGGGAGTTTTTTTTCTTTCACTCGTTGGTCCAGCCATCGTTCGCGCGGTCACGATGCCGGTGACGCGGCTCAGCCCACGAACGACGACAAGGGCCACGCACTAAAAACATTTGGTTAGGGAGGTCCCGGGAAGCCCACTCAGGACCTTCATGCCGTGAAACCACCAACCAAACGACTGGGCCCCTTAACGGGCCCTAGCCTTCGGGGAAAGCAGCGGCCGTGAACAATAACACGTGCAGTCAATTGGAAAGAAAAGAAATGTGTTGACACACACTGCATAACAATTACAACTAAACAACGCCAGAGATAACTTTTCACAGGTATCACAATCAAAGGGGTTAAAATGGAAGCAGAAAAAAATAGCAACAAATTTAGGCGCCAAAAACATGCAAAGGCCTTCCATCTCACCTTCCCAGGCCAACTCACTTGCACGTGAAGGCAAAGGCACTCATTGGTTTGTATGTTGGATGGTTGAAAATAAAGAATAACACAACAAAAAAGTGATACCTTATCCCCGCAAATTTTAAGCATAACCGAAAACAATTGAAACCCTGCTGCCGCATGAAACAAAAATTGACGAACTACGCGAAGGAACGCATACGGGTCAGAATCAAACGTGGGTACCTCGCGTTATGAATCCGGTGCGTATGCGATTGCTATCGTGGCGTAGTCTCTCGTGTGCTGTTCTCCTTGCAAGTTCATGCTTTCGTGGCTGAAGTTGTGAGCAGAGTCGCTGAGTTTGCGCCATAGATGTCGAGTAAGCCAAGCCGGTTGCCGCGGGTTCTGGCGCGTGCTAACGCGGTCCGCTTTAGTATAGTTGTGAAAGCCTGCGGGAAAAAAACTATCGCATCCTTCCAGTCATGAAAAATCTTCAGCGGGGTCTTTAGAAATCTATGTCAGGTGCAACAGCCGGGTCCCCGACAAAGGGAGAGGGGCGTCCGGTTCTGCTATTTCCCAAGTCTTGCACCCCAAGTGCGAGTTGCACCTATTTTTATGGTGTATCGCACATATCCTTGAAAGCCAGAAATACAAAGATAAAACAGACTAATATGGTTTCTACAGACGATGCTAGGTGCCGTTAGCTTGATTTATCGCCATGCACCGCAAACTCGTTGGGGACAAATTGTCGGCGATAAAATAACTTCATTTTGGAAAGGGACCACTAGCGCGTATGCTAACGCAATTATCCTTTTGCTTTCTACAGTCTCAATCACTTCTCTTGTAATTTTTCTTCGTTCCTTCAAACAACTCTTGTTTGGACAGATGAGAGAGAGAGAGAGAGAGACAATCGTAATGAAAGTGTAGGCGGCCGATGAGACGGTGCTGCCGAGCCCACGTTTATTGTGGTTGCGTTGGCTGCGCCATGAACACGACGAGGCGCGTAGAACGCGGGTGCCGTTCCCGAGGTGTGCCGGGGGCCAAGTGTGTTCCGCTGTGCCAGCTGGCCAATCTGCTGATAATGATGGTGGTGCTTAGGAAGATGGTGATGGTGGCGCTACAGGGCTCCCCCTAGCGTGAAGCGCGGTAAAGTGACGAATGTAAATGACAATGCACGAAAATGCACTACGCACTATGTACAGGTATGTACAATTTGTCCGTTGTCAGGAAGAGCCCGTGGGTAGTCAGTGGTCAAGGGTAGGGGTTGAATAACGGCACGGTCCTGGTCGTCGGCGAGGTAGCGTCCGGGATGTGGGGAAACCTCTGGTGGACGAGGCTGGGAGTGCGGCAGCTGACGCGTGGGTGGAAGTGGTGCAACGGGATCTTCCGTAGACGGTGTGATTAGCAAGTACAGCTTCCACGGGAGGCATAGGAGCGGCGTATATGCATCGTAAGCGGAGTTGAAATACCTGCGCGAGTGGTCTTTAGAGTGGGGATGGTGGCTGCATCGCTTTCTTTGCAACTTGCGCACACGAAACGGTAGGCGGCATCGCGGAGCCTTTGCAAGCAGGGAGGCCCGATGATGAGCTGTGGTTGCTCTGCCGTGAAGTCTCATTCCCGTATTGCGCGCTGGTTTTGTGTGTCTTCCTCGTAGTCGCACAGTTGAGCCAATGTTATAGTGTCGACTGAAAGTTCTCTTGCAGCAGGGAATCGGTAGAGGTCTGGTGGCCAGTTTGTGAGGCGTCTCGCGATGGCACGGAGACGCGTAATGCTGCTTTCGGCCACGTTTGTTGGGAGGCTTGTCCCGCAATCCTTGTTCCAGTCTTGTCATCGTAGGCAGGTCGTCAGGATTGTCGGGAGCAGTCTGATCTGCTTCGACGGTAAGTTGGACTTCCGTGAATCTCGGGCTGTCGTCGGCTGCTGGAGGCTCCCGTACATCCTGAGGCGAGGAAGACGGCTGTCGTACAACGGGAGTGGAGTGGTCTCGGAGATCACTCGTACACCTACCCTGCGGAGGTGGTTCGGCGTCGGGATGTACTGTCGAGTTCACGAAGCAGAAGGTCGACTCTGTCTTGCTGAAAGTCGTAGCTGGGGCTCGTGTTTCCTGGACAGGCGATGCTGGACATTCCGACGAATTGGAATCGACAGGTGCCGTTGGAAGGCGTGGTGGTGTAGACAATGGCGTTGGTTCAGCCGCCGTTGGCGTCCGCTGGGTTCCCATACCGCAGTGGTTTAGGACAGCGGCCTTCAGATTGTCGTATGCACTAGGCCTGGGGCCGGCAGCTGGATGCGCCCAATTAGGTCAGCAGGTAACTTCTCTAAAGTGATGAGGTACCTGGTTTCCTGGGACTGGATATCGTGAACGTAAAAATGGCTCTCCAGGATGACGAACCATGCAGCGTGGTTTCTGATGGCGTCAAACGGAATCAGCAAGGGAAGTTCTGGGAGGGCGATGGACGTTCGTCGCGTGCCGTTGTCCGCATTGTGGCTGGGGAAGCAGCGGTGTGATGCCATGGCGAAGCCGCTTGTCCGGGTCACCAAATTGTAGGCGGTCAATGAGGCGGTGCGGCCGAGCCCACGTTTATTGTGGTTGCGTTGGCAGTGCCATGAACACGACGAGGCGCGTAGAACGTGGGTGCCGTTCCCGAGGTGTGCCGGGTTCCGAGTGTGTTCCGCTGTGCCAGCTGGCCAATCTGCGGCTGATGATGGTGGTGCTTAAGAAGATGATGATGGTGGCGCTACAAAAGGAAAGACAAAGAGGTTGTCCTGAGGAAGTGCTCTGGCCTGCTGCTCTGCGTTGGGAGGAGCGGAGAGGAAGCACAGGAGGAGAGATCAGAGGTCACTGTGGAGGAGAGCGGCATGCAGGGGCGTCTGGTGAAAGTTAGTCGGTTTATATGAATCCAAGGTCAGAGCACAACTTAAGTCATGTGAGAATGCCCAGTGTTGCATCGCAACGTTTTAACTATACTCTTATGATCCGCTAGGATCAATTACGTACGCCAATTGTTTAAAAAAATTGTAAGAAGGCGCTATACAACATCCAATATTGGTGAAACAATCTTTTTGCAGTGTTTGCTGACACAGCAGAAAACAGTGAAAAGATTGTATGAAATAAATTATTTGGCATTTTCAGAACTTTCTCAGTTTAAACATTTCCTCGGTCGACAGGTTGCGGATGCGTGGCTACAGGCCCGTTTTTAGGAGTCGCCCCCGACGGGAGCGAGGGCCACTGGACATTATGAGCAGGGATTGATGAAACACTGGGTGGCTCAGAGTAAGGAGGGTCATTCTCTTCGCTCAATTCCCAAAGTGGTGCCGGCAACGCCTACGGAAGCTGCGCTGGTGGCGGTGTTGCAATTCGCCCGAGTGTTTGCAGCCCCAAATCCAGGGAGCCGACATTGAAGGGCAGTATGCATGAAACCTTCATTGATTCTGCTTAAAACAAGAAACGGGTTCACGCCTTGTCTAGGTGGGAAGCAGTGAGCTGCTAAGGTACTGAAGTATTTTAAAGCAACGCTTTACCTCCCTCTTCGAGCGGTTCCGCCGTAGCTGGGTAATTTACCTTCATTTGGTAGCGCCTGCGCCGTACCTTTAGCAACGCATACCGTGACTTTCTGTGCTAAAGACCAACTGGGGCCCTATTCATGACGCACGATACTCACCATGAACTGGGGGAATTGCAGAATGTCTTTTCTGATTGGCTTTCAGTTTTGGACACATGCTTCCGAATGACAAGGCGGTTTTGTGTTGTTTCGTCATTTTGGCGGTTGATGACGTTTACTGGCACTAGTTCTAAATACTCGTATATCTCTCTACTGAAAACGCATAATTCTTTGTCGGCAAAGAAAAACTAGACGACTTGGAGCGGACATGACAACGTAGGCCTGTCGTTGCTATTCAACCACAATATGGCTTGTATTTCACATACTCTCTGTGATTGGCTGAGAAGGCTTGACGTAGTATAATTTGTTCGTGGAAACGCGTACGTCACACCCTGGCAACTGACGCCTGCGAAAAAGTGAGGTCATGCTACGTAGCAGCTTGAAAATGGCGGCTGCTGTCGCCGTGAAATGGGGCGAAAAGTTTCTCTGACCTTCGGCGCCATGAAATTTCCGTGAATGTGCAGCCGTCGGCGTTTCGCAAGACGGGTAATTTAAAACTGTTTCCCAGCGAAATAAGTGATACTTTTGACTGTTTCTAAGTCAGCGATAGCGGCACACAAAAATAACGTACCATATTTTGTGTTTTTGTGTTTGGCAATAAAACAGCCATTATTCTTTCGGCGTAAGAGTCAAATAATAGGGCAGTCCAACCCTCTCCATTTCAAAGAACTGGACGCATGGAATTTCTCCACACTCCTTCTAGTCACAGAGACTTTACACTGGTAGTAGGCTTGTGGGTCATACGATTGAATTCAAGAGAAAAATAACAAAGAAAAGTAACTGTTTTATACATTACTGTGCTGATTGAGGTCGAGCTTGGCGATTGAGTGAAACGGCACCTTCGATGCGCTCCGCCGTTATAAAGCGTCGCGTTTCGCTGTCCTTACCGCGTCATGGAACGGATGGCCACAGCCACGGGTGACGCCCGTCTTTTTCTGTGACCACGCCCTGAACTTGTAACATAGCAGCAGACCATAGCGGCCGTAACGGACTGGAAGGTGATAATGCGGCAAACCTTGCATTGAAGCAGGCCACTCAACTACGTTAGTGAAAGCAGTTGAAACAAAACAGACGAGTTTCAGAAGATCGTCTTTGTAAATAGTGCACTTACATCCGACTGTTAAAGGTTAGAATAAGCATAAGAAAAAGTTTTATATTTAATAAGTTTTCATATTGATGCTTTTTAATAGCAAAATCAAAATAGAATACTGCTGTCTTAGAAACATTCTGTGAAAAACTACAAAATGTACCTGAATTGCATATGACTGGCACACTTACCTTTATTACTGAACTTTCTTGGTATTTTGCAAGGTATTTACTAAAAGTTTTAAATATTCGTAATTACTTTGTGAAAATTTGTTACAAATTTTTAGCTTTTTTGGGGGTTTTTCAGTTGCTCTGGTTTGAATTACGCACTTGCCTACGGTGTGTTCAAAATTCTTTCCGTGAAGATAATTAGTTCCTTGGGCAAACAGCACGGCTGCGCCCAAGAAGTCTGCTTCAGAGAGGGTAGAGCCCGCAGTTTTGTGACGAGAGAAAGACAACCGACGTAAAGTGAGGACATACGCCTATGGAAACGAGGCTTTCTGGGCACCGTGAACACGGAGATTTTGGTATGCAACCGTCTCTCTGTCTAACTCAATGCAGCCGCCCTTCAAAAGTTATAGAGATGGTAAACAAAACTTTTATACAGCCACATCGGTGGAAATGCTGAAATTTCCCAAAATTGTTCTGTAAAAACGACACGTTGCGCACATGGAGTCCACACATCAATTCATAGGTGACATTTTCAATGTTCCTAACTTAAAATGACACGGATGCTTGATGTGTGATCGTGTGTTTATGTATGTGTGGGTGCGCATGTGTGTGCGTACGTTCGTGTGCTTGCGTTTGTGTGAGTGTGTTTTGAGTGCGTGTGTGTGTGTGTGTGTGTGTGTGTGTATGTGTGTGTGTGTGTGTGTGTCGTGGCGTGTGTGTGTGCGTGTGCGCGGCATTGCATTGTACTTCGTGTTTCACTGCACTTCGCAACCAGTATCCCTGCTTCATTATTTCTTTCTTATCTGTGTTGCCCGGTACCTCCAGTGGAACACCAAAGGGTGGCCCAGGGCTGTTGGTGGGTATTCCCAAATAAATGAGTGAATAAATAAATTAATCGTTTCTATAGCAAATGAAAATCCAGCCACTACCGAAAGGCAAACCGCAGGGCACTCCAATTGATAGATACTTAGCGGTCGTTCAGTTTCGATCGGACCGACTCACCAGAACGATGGTGATGATTAGTGGGTCTTCCTTTGTATCTGGGGCATCGGTTGTGCGCAACCGAGTTGTTTGTTTTATTCAACTTACTTGCCTTAATTTTAGCTAAACTAAGAGAGTTACATCCCCCTCGCCCTTTCACCTTGTTTTAAACTCCCATCGTTTCCTCCCCCGTTTTCCATGTCCCGGCTGCTCTGAATTATCATTCGTTTGCTTACTCTGCCTACGTTCCCATCTCTTCCCTGCTCTCCTTCCTCCACTATTCCAGCCAACTCTTCGTCACATGTGTGGCCCTAAAGTTGAGCGTCCCCTTCACCCCAAATACCAACGCCTCCGCAAACGTCGTTTCCCCATCGCTCCGCGGCGGTCGTATCTCTGTGCGGCTTCTGCAGTATGGCCTATGGTTTCCCGACCTCTGCTGCAGCATACACATGTTTCATCCTGTTGCCTGTAGAAACCCCTCTATGCCCGGGTCATCAGACACCCCACCCGTGCTTCAGAGAGCAATGAACTACCCCGCGTATGGCAACGAAAACGTTCCTTCCTCATTTCCAGTTTCGGTATAAGTATCTAGAAGATTTTTACTTCGATTCTCTGTGCTTAAATTGTAGTATCTGCCACCTTTATCGGCTTTATAATTGTTGTGTATACCAACTTCCCCCTACCGTCTTTCCGTATCGCTTAGAGAGCTGTCTAGTCGTCCATATCCACTGCGCGCCCAAGCTACTGATATACGGGTACTCAAACTCTACCGCGATTTATTTGTTCACCCTTCACGTACCGAAGTCGCTTCTCAATGTTAGCTTTTTTTATTTGAGTATTTGAGTATTTATTTTTATTTCTTGGTAAAACCAAGGGGAGGCTGAGGCTAAAGGCGAACGTGGCCTGACAGAGGCCTCAGCCACCCGATTTACAGCGTACATAATAACACGTCTGTTCACACATTTAAGCATAATAGCACAATCGTAATAGAGAGATAGCACAAAGCAAAATACTTACTACATTTCCTATGCCTAATATTCGAAGTTTATACAGTTTTATAGTACGATGAGGTGGCGCCATCTACCAAGTTTGCGTCACTCCATGGGTTTTCTAATGCCACTGGCTGGTGGCCTCACCTATCTCGCGGGCACTGCTTTTCGTGGTTCCCTCCGCCAGTATCTACAGCCCGGCTCCAAGCGACTATCAACACCGCTTTCTTACTGCGGCGAAGAGATCGTCGAAGTACGCACGTACGCCTCGTGCTCGTTGTGGTCGTACAGATGTGCTCGTACATGCTCGCCTCGTGCTCGTACAGAATATCATCGTTAAACACATACAATATTGGCGGACTCCACATGGAACAATATTCGGTTCTCAGAATCGTTTCACATATTTGAATTTTATTACAGAGCTTTTGAATGAAACAGAAACCGCGTTACGAATTTGGGCTATAATTTTTTTTTACTGTATTCCTTTTCACATTTCATTCACAAAATATCTATTTTACTCCCAATGTTTCACCTCTTTCTGTCATTGTTCAAGTCGTCACTGTGTATAGCTTACATTAACAACGACACTGAAGCAGCATGCAAGAGAGTATTTGTTTTAAGCACTGAGATGCAGGTACCAAGCAATAAAAAGCTAGCTTGTACCGTAGAAAATGAGTAACAAGCCTCCCTACATATGAAGTGCTAAGCTTCCCACACTATTGCTCCGTTAACGTTTTCTTCCAGCCATTTTTTCTGTGTTGCCTGCCAATGGTTCCCACTTACGGGTGGCTGGGTGTGCACGCGTGCATTGCCCGGTATATAAACCTGCGTGTTGAATATGCTCGCGCGATGTTTTCCCTTCAGGGTAATGGGGGACATGATCTCGTAGAGCAAGAGGTGCTCGCTGCCAGTAGGTTGCGATCCTATTATATTCGCTCCCATCCGACAATCGCAATTTCCCTCATTATGATGCCCGCATCCAAGTGGTGCGCTCGCTTCAAAACAGTTTTAATGAAACAAACATTATACACTGCATACATGGATCCAGCTCGGTAGGCCGCAATGAATGACACTTCGTACTTACAGGAACGCTCTGAAGCTTCTCCAGCTGTTAATTTGAAAATGTAATTTAGGCCAAACATTCAGGTCTTTTTTTTCCCGTGTTTGGACAGCGCACGGCCAATAATAAAATCGGCATACAAGTATCCAGACGAAACAACTGGACAATTCTGACTATCCCTCCTTTGTACATATACGGTAGACGTGGCAGCATAAAGTGTGATTTAGATGGAGTTTCTTGTGCCGTTGAGCGTTTTTTATGCACCCTGCTTTTACATGCGCTGGACAAACATTTTGCTCAGATATCGTACCAATTTTATGATTGTGCATCATGTGCCCTGAACTATGGATCGTTTTTTTAGTTTTATGTATGACTACTGCTAGCATTTGAAAATTCAAATGAACCAAAAGGAGGAGACGGTTTTCGGACAAACCTGTATTTTTCTCAATAATGCAAGATTGCTATACTGTGGTATTTTTTTTGTGCGTAAGACCTTCACGTATGCATTTCCGGAAATCACTTGCATAGACAGGTTTAATTAGTTCGTTTTGAAAGATTGCACTGCACAAAAAGGAGAAAAATCAACAAAGAGGAAACAAAGAGAGACAAGCGTGTACACGTCCGCGTGTCTGTTTGTTCCTTCGTTCTTGTGTTTATCTTTAGGCCCTTGTTTCAAACAGATGTAGCGTGTATTTCTCGTGTATAATAGGGATGTACAGAATATATAAAACGTGTGCTATGCTCTCTCACGCCCGTGTGTGCTTCAAGAACTGCGTGAAGTTTTTGTTTGCCCTAAAGATTTTTTTCAAGTGCAAGTGCGAGGAGGAGGAAACGAAGGTCTGCAATCGTCCACCTCCTTTTGTTTGTGTAACACAAGGTTGAAGGGAATAGTACACTTTATTTCCTCACTGCGGAGTGGAAAAGTGAATTAACGTATAAACGCCTCGCACGATGAGCATATCAATGATTTCGAAAGTTGATTGACCAAATGATACAACAGAACACCAGCAGCCATGACCTGTAGCTCAAGTCTAGGCAACACGTTTTGGCTTCTTCGGGTCGAGAGTGATAAAACACATAGAAATGGCACCACGAAAACCACAAGCGGCATTTCTAAACTTGACAAGATACAGGTCAAAATATGTTTAAGTATGAGAAGATTCGTGCACGTGTTTTACTTTTTTTTATATGTCCAATGAAGGCCCATAGATCCATTGTTCCTAGCTTTTATAATCCACACCTTCTATATTGTTGTACACCTCCGTCTTTTTTTCTCTAACCAACATTCTGGAACGTGAGAATTCTCGTGGGGAGCCGCAGCCACGGCTGATGTGGTTGGACGTGTCACTCCATCCGGTTTCCAATACTGCACCGGCGCTTATGCAGTGATGCTCCACCTCCACAAGCATGGTGTTCCATATGGCTTTCCTGTCAACTGCTTGGTGAAGTACCGAGAAAGGCGCCCCAGAGGTGGCGTGATGCACCTGTTAACCACGTCATCGCCACCATAGAGAGCCAGTGGTTTTCTCATTTGGCCCTCACACGCCATTTAGCTCAATGCTGCTTTCGGCCGCCGGCGTACCGGCTCGTCAAATCGTCGTTCGTGCATTCAAGCGCAACGGAGAAAGCGGTTAGATGCTTGGTGGTATGTGAAATGGTCTTCAAAAGGCCAATTAGATCAAAAAAATATTCAGCGCTAATGAGACGTAGGACACCGTCTGCTGTAATTAGACGGGAATTTCTACCATAAAAAGTGAACTTTTTCAGGAAAAACTTTAATATTTTATAGTTCTTCGTATGTACACTTTGTTTTGGCACGTTACTAGGGCACTTCAAAAGAAGTGTAGGGAACTCTTTAAACATTATCATGTTTTCAATAATGATGTATGTAATGCAATTTCGCATAATATTCTTGTACTTTCGGTACACGAATTTGGCAACACATGTATTGCAATGTTCCATAAGGATTCATACCAATACTTTATTGCGAGCTCTGTATTACCAATATGTTCAAACAGAAACAGATGGTGGGAATAATTTGCTATTTATTTTTGCGGAAATTACCTCACCGTAGCTACACTCGTTGCTATGAAGAGCTATTGTCGGACTACTGTGGAATCACTACGGCCGCTTCATAAGCTTGAAGTACAACACCTTGTCGACGCCCAAGAGGTTTCTGCTTACGTCTCCCCCTTTAAATTAGCCATGGCGACAGAAGTTGAACCAACATCCTTGGCCCCAGCCATACTATTCCCTAGTCACCTAATAATCTCGCCGCGTACCAATGAAAACTGTTCTTCGTGTGACTGCTGGGGCCTTACCATGTAAAGTTTTTACTATTTTGTTTTCAGAGGAGGGTGTTCGTTATTTTCAGATTTCTTCTCTCCGCCAATCCAACCAGTATTTTGTCTACAGTTGCGTTTGCTATTGAACTGGTTCCACATGTTCTTAGTCCTATTTGCTTCTCAACTACATCTGTGATAAATTCTTCCATCAAAATCGTGAACTGCGTTGTTGACTTATTTATTGCTCATTCGACATCTTTGAAGGAATTGTCTGCAACCTCTTGATCGTAGCAAGTTGTTAGCACGTAGGCTTGTACTTTAGCCTGTGCCACTTGGTTGGATGGGTTACTCCTACTGCAGCTTGGCTGAAGTTAAATAATTCATAACTGTCTTTGCTATACCCCTGGGGATTAGGAATCCAACTTAGTGTTCGATCGTTTGTGGATATCATCGGAAGCACAGGATATGCCCTCTAGACAACTGTATGACACCTTTTCCTGTTCCTGTAACTTTGCTTAAGCCAGTGGTTTTTCCACTTATCAGATAACTGTTTTATTATTATAAGTAAGCTTCTCTCGATAGGCAGCAATAGTGCGTTAAACATTGGCAGGTCCAAGTTGGCAGCATCAGCTGCATTGCTGTTGTCAGTTGGTCTGAAGCTGCTTGGAACAGACGGCCGAGATTTGTAGCCTGCTGAGCGTTGTCCAACCCATCCCGTTTAGGCTCTTAGATACCCGGGCTAATTCATTTCAGGAGAAGACAGCACGCCATACCGGTCTGACACTGAGCCCTAGTGTCCATGTCGCGCTCAGGCACACTTGACGGCGCACCTTCGTTTTTTTTTCATTCACTCCTGCTTTTAATACTCTCTATAGCGCGAAGAAATCTAAACCGCATTGCCTTATTAGTTTTCAGCGTTGCTTCGTTAATGGGTATGACCAACCCCGCTTTCGGACGTACATTAGGCAAATAAATAAATGCACTTTGCCCAGGCAAACCTGGAGTAATGTGAAATGCTGCTGTCCGGTGCGCGGTCATGGTGACATGAAGGTGCCTGTTTGTCTTTCGGAGACGCTGCGTTTAATCCCGCTTGTAATACGGGTGCAAGAAAAAGGACACCAGGAACCTTAAGAACAAGAGACACCCCAGCCTCCCCTCACTAGTATACTAGCTAGTTCCAGAGTAATAGTTAAGTTAATAAATAACAGCCCAAGCTCTTATCAACAGAGAGAAGAGGTTGTGTTTAAGAAAGAAAACTACCCAATGGAGCACATCCATGTCGGTTATGAACCTAGGGGAAAATGCGCAGAGTCTAATGAAGCTTTTACATGGGATTTACACAGTACAAAAAAGCCTTCGATCAGTAATCACCTCAGCAGTACAGGAAACATTGCAAGTCCAGGTGATATAGGACACCTAGATGACACCAGTACGTTACTATTAGAAATAAAGCACGGGTAGAATAAACCTTCGCAAGCCAAGTGACAAATCCCCGACCCGTAAGTGAGTATGGCAGAAGGATAGCATCTCGAAAAAACTGTTCACACCTTGTTTCGATTCGGTGTTGAGGAAAGTTGACTGGGAAGACACGGGATTACGGATAAACGGAGAATATTTGAGCCATTTGAGGTTTCTAGACTACTCAAGTTTATTAACCCTAGAGTACAGAACATCTGAAAAGATCTTAACTAATTACAGAAAGCAAGGTAATGTGACTAAAAATAAAGATGAATAAATATGAAGTAAATATGAATGAACATGTCGGGAACGCCGTGTACTGTATATTAAAGGGACACTGAAGTGATTTGTAAACAATGCGGGATTACGAGCGCAAACTGTAGTCCGGAGTCCCTGGGCCCTGTTTCGACCACTCTGTGCGCGTTTACACGAATTTATTTAGTAGATTAATCAATTCGAAAATGCTGTCCTCCTCTCTTTACGCTCGCCCATTTTCTGTGGCGTTTTCGTGTGACGTCAGCAGGAGAGGAGCTGACAATTGGCTGCGCTACTGCACGGCTCGCCGACCTTCCGCGACCGAGTCAGTCGGCCCACCGTTTAGTCCGCCGGCCGCCGACGGGTCGTCGCAATTCGTACGATCAGTGGAAACTAAGCCACAACACGTTTGGGAATGGAAGAATGCGCCTTTCTTTACTTCGTTAGTTTGTACACTGTATCTAGCTCCAAGTCAAGGTCGCTTCACACAAGCGCTGCACAAGTGCACATGCGACGCTTCGCTGCTGACTGGTACGCCAGTAGGAAAATATAAGGCCTCTTGAGGGGGGAGAAGAGTTAGCGAAGTCAATATAGGTACTAAGTAAATAAAATCAACTGATATTTTTACCGTACAGCGTAAAACTAGGGTGCGGGAACCACTTTTTTGCGCTGGGCGAACCAGCAGAGCGGTCAGGAGCACGACTACGCATCTGCGAACGCTTTCCCGTCTACGAAATGCAATTGCTAGACGTGAGCTATTGTGGAAACTCGGGGGATGCTTACTGCACGAGCGCAATACAACAAATAGTCACCTAAGCTGCTTGAAATACTAAAAATAAATAATAGTGTAAACTGGTTATACATTATATACCTAATATTTTCCATTGCCGCCAGCGGCCCTTTGTAGCCTAGTCGTCTAGTGCGCTAGGTATGTCACCGCAACTGTTTTGCCAGTCACAAGTTCGAATGGCCGCGGGTACATGCTTTGTTTTTTGTTGTTTTTGTTTTTATGAGTTACCTTTTTCGTTTTTCTCCGATGTTTTCTATACTGAGTTCACCTTTTTTGGGGCCGCGACGTTTATTGCTCCACGAACTAGTCCACAGAACTCGCGCAGGCTTGCACTGCCGCGCTAGCGAGTTCTCGTTGGCGTGCTGTTGCCATAAGCACCGACTGCTTGCGGGCAGTGGGCACAGGCCAGAGTCAACAGACCCTTGGCCTGGTGCGAACACGCTTTTTACGATACAGGCATGAGCGAGGCAAGCTCGAAATATGGGGGAAAGGCGCATGCATATGAGCGTCTGCGGGGACGCGGAGGGCGTTCATGCACTGCGTAGGCCTCAGATAGTGAATGCTACGATTCCAAGCCGTCCTGGGAGGCTTATCGTATGCATTTTACAGCCGACAACATGGCAGAAGCGCGGTACTACGATAACTGGGATATTGAGAATGCCCATCCAACGACGCCATCGAATGTCAAACATGTTGTTTTACAGACCGAAACCGAAACCGAAACTTGTTTGATTGCTAACCTTGGGCATCGTCCAATCACGGCGCCCCCTCCTTTCAACGTCACAGCTTAGTTTGTGCGGCTGCCGCAAACCGCGCATGGTAGTTTTTCTTCTTTCGCGCTTTGTAAAATAATTACCGATTTGTCAACCGGATAAACGATGAAAAGTGTGCTAATTTGAGCCAGTCTACACAGTGCAAGCAAAAACGGGAGCTTGACAAATTCACTTCAGTGTCCCTTTAAGTGAAACGTTAGAACCTGAACGCGGGTATGACTATTATGCTCAGGTAATCTGTGCTGATCCTACACGCGAGTAAGAAATCCGGCGCAGAGTCAGTATGGGCGGGTGCATTCGGCAGACACCCTGATTTAATGTAAAGTAAGGTAATTCTATTACCCAAAATGGAAATTTACTGGCAATTTCGTACTGCCAATGATTACATTAGTAGCGCGAACTTGGCGTCTTACTAAGCAGCGCAACGGCAATTCAAATCGGCTCAACAAGCCATGAAGTGAAAATTAATGGGCGCAACGCGACCGGAATAAAAAAAACACCTGCAGATTTAGAGACCAAATAAAAGTAGAAGATGTCATAGTTCCCATAAAAAGAAAAAAACCGGACCTGTGACGGCCAAGTTTTTAGGCAAAACGGCCATTCGTTGTCTACTAGAGTGACGTTCAGGTGTCTGAACCAGATATTTGCACGACCTATTTTATGTCCAGAAATTGCTACCTCCCGAAGCCTTCCATAAAGATGCGGCTTAAGTTTTTAACCCAAGGAACGTCTGGAAAAAAAAAACTTTGAATATGTTTTGAAAGCGTAGGAGAAGCCCTAGCCGGGTTTTCTGCTGATCCGCTCTTAAATATTCCGTTTTCATGGCGTCATCTCCCGGCGCCTCCAGGACGGCGCCAGCACCCTAGAACGTCTTCCCAGCGAATATTTCTACTATCTAGCCTTTGGCGTTTTCCACTCCAGGCCCATGCAACATCACAGTTTTTATTGACAATAGTCTCCATAAGGGTGCCTATACCCTAAAATATTATTGCTGTCTGACGGCATGGTGGTCTCTCGATTCAGCCATCCAGTCAAACTTTATGAGAACACAGAAGCAACACGTTATATAAGGAAAACCATTCCAAACCATTCATACTGCAATCCTTCTTCTTCATATTCTTCAAAATTGGCATGCAAAAATCAGACAGTTTTTTAAAGGAAAATATCCATGACAGCTATTATGTAACTGAAAATAAATACGGACACGATACTTGCGATAAAAACTTAAAGGGAGGGGGAAAACAATACTTTAACCCAAAACTCAAGCAAAATCTTAGCCCCAAGCCCAGCCCTCGTGGAGGCATTCTGCATCTATCACTCAAGAAATATTTTAATAGCTAGCGAGGGATCAGTGGAGTGCGGAAAGATTCAATTTACTTCAGCAAGCCTTCATGGTGCACACTATTATAGAAGTGAGACCGGACCACGGATTGGGAAAGGTGAGCGGGACAAACAAGAGAGCAATTAACGTGGAAGGAGCGAAAAAAGACTATAATCTTTAAATTCATTTTCCAACCACGTAGCAGTTACACGGCCAAGACGTTGTAATGCATGGGCTCTAAAAAAAATAGAAGGCTTTCGCCTAAAATTCCTTGCAGCCCTTACACCTCCCCCCCCCACTCATTCAGAACGCATGTTGGGGTAAAGTCTATTGTCTTGGCTATCTCCTCCTGCAAGGGATATAAAAAAAACCATTCATTATCGCCGAAGGAACGCAGAATATTTCTTCCCTCTCAACGGGACAGCGGACAACGCGATGAAGTCTGCGCGCTATTTGTCAGACAGGTGGGCGGCTCGTGATATTCCCTCAGGCTACCTGTGATATATCACAGGCCGTGGTGCTTGCTCTTTTTCTCCGGAACATAAGTGGGTTATTTTTGTTCTGGTGCAACAAAAATCAGGCGTTGGTTTCTGCTTGCAAGCGCCGCTCAGTCTGGTAGGGCGTTTTTTGAAACAATAAGCGTTGGTTGTCGAGGGGTCTGGTTGAAAGGGAAGTATTCCATTAGTCACTCACAGTCCGGGTGCAATCAAAACAAAACATAAACGCCAGAACTCTGCATGCAGGTTTAGGCATAGAAGTGGTTGGTGCAGAGCGCCGACGATGGCAGGTGGTCACGGGAAATACGAGACATAACTGTGAAGTTGACTAACAACAGTTAATGAAACCGCCACAGGTAAAATGACGTTTACAGCTAGGTAATGGCGAAACTTGGATAGTGTGGTTCGTGTTTTGACGTCTTTCAGAGCGATTGGCAAGCTCACCGCTTCACGTGCACTTGTAACATTTCGTTATGGTATTCTGGCAGTGTAATCTAATCAATCTCATTGTTATCTAGGCTGTTGAAAGCGTGTTACAGGCCCCCTTATTTTCATCCTGTGGCCCAGTAAATGGAGTGGTCCACAACGCAAAATCAATATACAGGGTGATCAAAGTTAAGTCGGCAGGTTTTTTTTAAATAGGCGCTTAAATTTACGTGAAGACCACCTCTACAGTGAGTTTATGCTCCCGAGGGGACACATAATTAGGATGTAATTATTGATGTAGGTGGGTTAATTAACTAAACTTGATTATTAACTTTTTAGTGGCTACAGTAACCAGGCATGTTTGTATTGGAAAGTTAGACGCAGTGGTGTTTTTACGTAGTTTCATTTGGCATAATCCTTCTAGCGCATCCGTACTCCCATATATCGAACTGCGAAATTTTATTGCCGCTGGCATGACTACGCTTGCTACAAGTCAAGACCGGCGCATAGCTCCTCCCTTTTATTGTGTGTTTCCATAGCGGTTCCGAATAGTGCACATTGCGATAACGCCAGCTAAGAATGGATGGGTGCCAGTTATCACTTTTGCCTATGCCTCCACCCCTTGGTCTAACTAAACACCGTACACAGCAGGCACGTCACAAAAGGGAGGAGCTTTGCGCCGGTGCAGACTGTCTTGCATGCGTAATCATACGAACGGCAATTAAACTTCGACGTTTGATATCTCGGACTACGGATGCGCTGGAATAATTCTGCCAGTTGAAACTGCGTAGAAACATGATTGCGTCTAACTTTCCAATACCAACATGCCTGGTTGCTGTAGCCACTAAAAACCTAATAATTCAGGTTTAGTTAATTATCCCTCCGAAATCAATACTTACCTCATATTTATGTGTCCCCCTGGCACGCATAACCTCACGGTAGCTGGTCTTCACTGTAGGTGGTATTGAAGGTGGTCTTCGTATGAATCTAAGCGCCTATTTATAAAAAAACCTGTCGACCTAATATTGATCACCCTGTAGGTAGCAGGTTACTGAAGCGAGGCACGAAACATTACTTCAACCATTCTTCTAACGTGCGGCTCAATTTGCATTGCCCTTGCAAAGTTAACAGCGGTGTGACTGGTGTATGCATATGAGACATGACGTGCTAACATGCCATTTTACAGTGGTGTGTAAAAAAATACTTAGTATGCTTCAAGTATTTATTTTTCAATTTTAGAGAAAAATGTCTTTTGTGATCAAAAGAGATTCATTTTTCTATATTAAAAAAAGCTATTTGTAAGAGCACAACTCTGCAAATATACCTAACAATCGCTTCTGTGTTTACTACTACTCGTCTTGGATAACATACGTGAGGTTGATTATATACAAAATTTTAATTCTTGCATCGTATTATGCACTTACCTGCAATACTAAAAGAGCGTTTTTTAGTATAAAGAATTAGCGAACTGCACAATCTGTACGGCTGCACCCAGTAAGGCTGCACGCGTTATGCTACCCGCCACAGCTTTCTGGCCAGGAATAACTACAGACTATGTAACCTTTTTTAAGCGACGTTCACGACACAGAATGGATACCAAAATGCGGCACAAGAATATGCGTTCACAGCACTTTGCGGGTGATGCCAAAAGCAATGTCAAGACGGTCAATACGCATCCCGCTTACAGCCCTACTTTGTTCCCCGAAGTGTACATAGTTCGGCCACGCATTCCAAAATGTCAAGACGGTCAATACGCATCCCACTTACAGCCCTACTTTGTTCCCCGAAGTGTACATAGTTCGGCCACGCATTCCAAGCGAGAGCATGAAAAGCTATCAAAGGCAAGGTGGCATTCACTCGCGCTGACTTAAGAAAAACGACACTTTTTTTTCAGCAGGGCCAAAATCTTACATACCATTTGAGTAGAAATTGACGTTGTTGTCCACCTCTTTTGACAGAGATTTTACCCGTAGCATGCGTTGTAATTTGAACTTGAAAACCACTTAAGGAGGAACAAATGTTAAGAACACTTGCGGCTGTATAGGCACCGGTCACTGCTCAGAGAGCGCGACGAATAAGAACACCCAGCGCCGCCCTGTGGAAGCTTGAGCTAACTTTGGGTCGGTGAGAGGCAGACGGCGGCCGCGCGTTCATATATTCGGCACCTCTCGGTTTGTTTTTGCGATTCTGCAATTGTTTTTGAAAAGTGTCTCGACCTTGAAAACTGTTCTGGCAAATAGGTTCCCCGTGTCTCAAGTGCTTCTTTGCGATTTCCGGACAATTACGGGGCTGAACTACTACTGTCGGACTCGCGTGCGCGAGAAGGTAGAGATTGTATGTTCCCACGCGCGTGTTAGCCGTGAAAGAAATTTACGCGACCGACATCGTTGCGAAGTCCCATTCTCAGCAAGGGAAGGCTAGTTACAGAGCCAATTCAGGTCAGTAGCCAGCGTATCCAACGGCGGTCCACGACAGAAGCGTGTTTGTGCTATTGTTTCCTCTGTTCGCGCAACCACACTACAGTTACTTTTTCGGTTGCCCTTCTTCAGCTGGGTTGGTGTTTTCACTAATTAACAACTCATTCCAAGCGTTATTAGCTGTTGACAAAGTAAACGCAGTTCCACACAGTTCGAAATCTGCTGCGCAGCGGTGGTTGTCTTCACGAAGATTCCGTTTAGTTTAGGCTTCTATCTTGTGAGTAATGTTAGAGTCGTCTTAGAGGCTAATTGTGATACAGTTTGTTCAGGCCGTTCGGAATTCTCCAAAAAACGTATTTCCTCCACCTCCCCATCCTCTGCTTAAAGAATAATAACCTCAACTTTCAGAGGTTAAAGAAGTCAGCGCATTAAAGAAGTCAGCGCGAGTGAATGCAACGTTGCCTTTGATAGCTTTCCACGCTCTCGCTTGGAATGCGTGGCCGAACTATGTACACTTTGGGGTACAAAGTAGGGCAGTAAGCGGGATGCGTATTGACCGTCTTGACATTGCTTTTGGCAACACCCGCGAAGTGTTGCGAATGCATATTCTTGTGCCGCCTTTTGGTATACATTCGGTGCCGTGAACGTCGCTTAAAAAAGGTTACTGCTGATAAAGTAGTAGTGGCGGAAGCGGTAACACTTTGTGTTATGCAGCTACTACGACGGCATGCGATTCTTCGCAGCGCGTGACGTGTATTAACACTGAAAGCAAACGTTTTACTTTTACGACCTGTCGTGTCTGCGCTGCGCATAAACGGTAATCGTACACATAAGTTTACTCCTTCCACTGACAAAAACTGTAATGACTTTCTTACTTCTTTGACTTTTCTTACTGCCCAAAATCATTTCTTGCGACGCTTGTTCTCCCACGGCTGCCCGAGCGAGAAACCTGTACAGAACGATGGCAGGCTGCCTTTCGCGATTGTGGCTGTCCTTTGCGCAGCAGTAGTGGCGCTGCCACTAGGTCTTTCCTGCAGCCTTTTGATCCTTTTTTACCCTGCAAATTGCAATTATGACTATGTTTCTTAAAAAACTTCCGCCACACAACTTTGAACCGTACACAGCGCGTGTGTTTTTACGTGCGCTGAAGGGCCGGTCGCGACACCCACCGACCCAGAGTTGCTAAGCGGCGGTGAGAGGCGGCGCTGGAGTCGCGCGCAAACTGCAGTGTCCGGTGCCTATAGGCGGCGCCCGGGAAAACATTGAACAATAAAAGAGAAAGGACGGAGTAACAGGAAATGAGCGGGTCGTTTTGGAATCCATGCGCACTACTTTAGAAAACTCCCATGTACTGTTTCTGGTTTTGGTACACCGGTTATAGTTGATCGACGCGTGAAGGAAGTTCACAAGATACATTGTTGAATATGCTCCCTCTGTCGTGGATGCTGGGAATTTTAATCAATTTGAGATGGGGAAGCTACATAAAAAGATGCAGCGGGTTATTTCGGCACTACTTGGGCACGCAAATTTGTTATAATTGATAGGCAAACTGATTTGTGCATTTTCGTGTCATTTTATAGGGTTCTCAATCAAACCTTTATGTATTTCTTACTGTAATTTAAGAATGCTTTTATAGAGGCAGTTCTGCACACACCTGGTAATTTTTTTAAGGCT
This sequence comes from Haemaphysalis longicornis, assembly GCA_013339765.2. NCBI lineage: Eukaryota > Metazoa > Arthropoda > Arachnida > Ixodida > Ixodidae > Haemaphysalis > Haemaphysalis longicornis. Next base: position 103,220,838 of record CM023452.1, on the reverse strand, counting down.
CAAAGGAAAGTTTGTATTCAGTTTTTGGCGTGCGAACGGGCTACCGCTCTACATGCACGCCTTCTGAGAACATTCACGAGTGTTCATTAACAGTGTCTTACATCGAGCGAAGTGCGCGGATGCGACCATAAAAGCTACACTATATTGCTTAATGGCGCCCTAGTTACTTCCAACAGACCATCACTACGTACACAAAAATAAATATACCTTTTTCTTACAGTGGGAGGTTCCCTGTCCCACGAGCGGGAAATTCGGTGCTGTCTCGCTCCAAACGCGAAAATGTACTACATAGCCCACGCAGTCATCTATAGCAAACGTAATCGACGAAGAATCTGTTACTACATGTGTGGAACGTCTGGAATTCTTCTGGGAAAAGCCCTGGTTTTTACTATGGGCCGGATGCGGATTACAGACGCTAAAATGTACATCTACTGTAGGTCGAAAAGTCGATTAGTTCGGGATGTTTTTACATAGAGACTCAAGAAACAAACTGAATGAAACAAGACCAGCGCCAATAAAATGGGTGCTGCCTATGTTATTCTGCATTCCTCACATTTAAAAAAAATATTTTTTTTAATCTTCGCTGTGTACGTGTTATAGACGCTAACACATATAATACTGGCATACTTTAAATTCAAATATAGGTTAATTTGGGAAGCTTTTACACGAGTGACATTCAACAGTAAACTTTTGAATGAAACAAAAACAGCATTGTAGAAATATTTGCTTCTTTTTTTCTGTTGTATTTCTCTCACATTTGATCTACAAATAGCACCTTTTTCTGGTATTGCTCATGCCGTCCACAGGTATATTTTGCGGCAACTTTCGTAACTAACGCAGCAACACTTTGTAATGATATCTAATACAGCAAAATAGAATTTAGAAGCCTTCCTACATGTGCGGTGGGGAGCTTCCCGCAATATTGTTCTATTATTAACTTCTTTTCCGCGATTCGTATTTGCATGTTGCCTGCCAATGGTTCCCTGTGATTGGCGGCAGATTGTGGACGTGTTCGTGGGCTGGGCAGTAAACCTGGGTGTTTCATATATGTTCGCGGGATCTTTTCCCCGAAGTGGTGCAGGGGACCGGGTCTCTGATAAAAAGAGGCACTCACTGCCATTAGGATCTAATCCTGTTATTTTCTTTCCAACCCAGCCATCACAAACTCTCTTATCAAAATGCACGTGTTGATGTGGCGCCATTGCTCCGAAGCGCAAAGAAACAAATACAACATTGTGTACATGGATGCGCGTCGGTATGCAAGAATAAATGGCCCCTTCTACTTTTGTAAGCACTGTGAATCTGGCACTGCGGCTTGATTAAATGGTGTACTTCCTTGAAGAAATCAAGAACGCTTATTTTGCGCTTCTCGATATCGTAAGGCCAATGATAAAACATGCAAACGAGTACCTTGATGATCCTGTCACACCATTTCTGGCTTTTCCTAATTTGTAGATATGAGATTGATCATACAGAATTAAGTGCCATTTAAGTTTAATTATTGGGGCAGTGAAGCCGTTCATTCTGCACCATTTTCCTGGTGCGCTGGACAACGTCTTTGTTCAGATAGCAGACCCATTTTATCGTCGTGAAACATGGGACCTGAACTATCGTATTTACTTTATGTGTCAGCCCGTAGTAGCATTTAAAAATTCATATAAAGAAAAAGTAGGAAATTATTTTGCTACAAACGTTTTTCTTGTGGGCGATTCATATTACGTACCTCTTGCAGTTTTTTTATCCATAATACACTGACATTGTCGTTTCCAGTAATCGCTTGCATAAGGTAGGTGGGGTTGCTTTATTTTCAAAGACTAAACACCACAAAAATGACAAAATACAAGAAAGAGGGATTGAAGATACGCCAGCCGGTAGAGGTCAGTGCTGCCTCTTTGTTCCTCTGTATTGTATTTTTTTTGCTTTTTCGGTGTTCACTCTTTTAAAACCTCCGATGCCTGTATTTGTTTTATTTGATAACGATATACATAATACATACAATTCCCGCTGCACTATCCTACTCACCATGATGGGCTCCTCTAGAACTCTGTAACCTTGCCCAATGTGATGTTTTTGTCTGCATGTACACGCAGAGCGCAACGAACGTCAGGTATCATGCATCAAAGATACTGCGTTCAACACAACGTTGAAGGAGTAGTACGTTTGATCAGGAATACTACAGTGTGGAATAGAAAAAGCTGAGAACTGTATTCGCGCTTCGCGTGATTACCAGATAAAGGAATTCAACAATCGATTGACACTATGACAGAACGGATAACCAGCAGCCTGACTTCCAACTTTAATATTGCGAACCTAAAAACAAGAAAATTCCTCGTACAAAACTAACACGCGGCATTCGCAAAATCGGAAAAATATTGGGGAAAAGACGTGGAAGAGCGAGAAGATCCGTGCAATAGTTTGACCTCTTTTTCATATCGCCAAGAAATGCTCCCATACGCAGTGTTATACTAGCTTCCATTTGTTTGCACTTTTACGTTCCACCACACCTCCGTCCCTTTGCCTAAAATCGATTGTGGTAGGTGAGAACTTTGGGGTGGATTCTAAGCTGTGGCACTGAGGGTTAATGTTCCAGCTCACAGCTTTATTAACGGTGTAGTCATGTTCGGGATGCACATAGTTTGAACATCTGCTGTGCCTCATGGGTTGTCTATATCGCACATCAATTGTATTAAGTACACTCCTCCACGACTGCATTCAACAAAGCGTTCTGCTTGCTTTTTCGCGAAAGACTTCTACCTAGGCCTAGTACCCACCTTACAGTGACTGCAAAATTATTGCTAGTTTCATACCAAAATTGTACTCCATATACCGCGATATGGACGTTCTCTTGTCAGCGAGGCACCCTATACCACCCCGTATTGTAGTGCATGAATGCCCGATGCTCGCCTCTAACCCCACCCCTGCCTACGAGCGTCGGGTAGAGCTACTGACCACCTCCATCCTCTCTGACTAACGAATGCTTGGGAAGGGAGCACCGATGGTAAGCACAATCTCAATCATCCAAGATTACTGGCTCCTCCAAGCAGCCGCGTGTCCCAATACCAGCACCTCGTTCGTGACCAGTGAAGTTGAATCAGCATAGGTATTATTTGAGCAAGCTCTTGCCCGAAAATGTGTTGCCCTTGCCCAAAAAAGTGAAAACATCGTTTTCACGGAGCGACGCTACATACACAAAACAATGCCTAACTAAAACAATGCTTCCTTGTGTGGCAGATAATCGTGGCGTTGAGAAATGAGGCTGGATGCTTTACACGAATACAAAAACGGTGAACTCACCCCTGTCACGATTTTCACTGCAACAAAATAACAGTCGCAGAATTAAGCAGCTGGGTGTGCAAACAGCGGAAGCTGGACTGGTGAAGCCCACCAGCCTACTTAACCTATACAGGTTCGTGTAGTGATTTCACACGGCGCACGCAAAGCAAGAATTCTCTAAATATATTTGTTGCACTTTTACCTCGGGGAGGGTCGCGAAAGAAAACGGTCGACGGAAAAAAGAGTGCGCTCAAAATCATTCTGGTGTGGCTCTTATGCTTTCTTAAACGATCCCTTGATCTGCGTTGTTGTAACAAAATTTTGCCCATGAAATTTTGCGGCTGTTGTGGTTTGTCAGGCTCGCATGTTATTATACAATTAAAAGAGCCATGCTTCTGTTGTTTGGTGGACTGCACCATTAACGCCATATTTTTTCGTCTGGTATAACATAGCGGTGCAAACACGTATATACCAGAACAAAAGTAGGTACGTGACACATTTGCCCTAATCAATGTCGGTGTTTTTTTCCAATGCCTATTTTGCAAATAAGGAGGAATTAAGCGACGTTTGTTACCGGAGAAGCCCTACTTGAGCACTTAGTGAGGGAAAGTTTTAACAAAAAATTCTGGCAGTAATCGTTTCTTTAGACGGAATGTCTTAACACAGTAATCGCAGCGAATTAATTTGCGATAAATACTTACTCAGCCGGAAAACCTAAATGTACTATCGAATGCCATGGCTGTCGTAGTCGTGCGTGAACATGAATGCAACTAAAATGGCCTTCGCGCAAAAGAACATGAATCAAGGCTCCACTGGCTTCTGTGGAATGTGACCCATCGACATCCGTGGAGGATCGAAGCCGGCTAACCACTGCGGTAACCGGTTTTTTTATGGATTGTCGGCGCTAAGTTCGTGCATGGCCATAATGTAGAAATAATTACCCCTGATTCCCTCTGAAGGTTGAACGGAATGGCCCCTGTGTTGCACGCATTCATGCGGAGGGAGTCTGCACCTTCGGCGAAGATCCGGCGTGAATTGCGGCAAGTATAGGAATTTATGTCAAGAGACTGAGGAAGGAAAGTGAAGAGTTGCAAATGCGACGTAGGAGTAAAGAAGACTCTGATAATCGTAAGCTTTTAACCCTTGAAGCATGCCAGCAGAATATAACTTTCCGGCAATTTTTTCCGCAAAATATGGTACCAGCGACGATTTTGTTCGAAGCTTCGAATTCCAATATCAGAAGAAAGTTGCTGGTTCACTGAATATAATTTTTATAAGGGTGCTCTCTCTTCGCCAAATCCACCTCAAAGGAGCCATTGGTATAGCAATTGACTCAACTTCAGGAATCAACCACGATGACTGAAATTGGTTATGTCTTTTACGTCTGGGAAAGATTTATTTAGGGAAGGGAACAGGGTTCGAAGGCAGCAAAGGGTGAAGCACTGATGAACACAACGCCAATATAATCCCGGCATCATCTTTCTATTTCCCGAGAACTCAGCTCCCACATCGTCTTCCTTTTCTTCAGCTGAGCCAAGAGGGAGGAAACAAGCCACTCAGTGATACCAACGTAGGAGAATTAGTGTAGCGCAATACTTCCAATGTCGCAGATGAAGACCTCTAGAAAGTCACTGTGCGGTACGGGAGTAGTAGTCTTTAGGACCCACCACGTATGCATCTAGGGTCGTTTTCGACGTCGACCACTCTTGGATAGGCGTGATAGCACGTAATTACTTCGGGGAGAGGTTTGACAACAAAGAGAACGGTAAAATGCGTGGGAAGTTTTTTGCACAGGCCACGTCTAACGCTCAGGGGTCCAGAGTCAGACTTGATCGCCTGTGGTATCAGAAAGGTCCCTGTGAGAACTATCATATTACTGTTTATACCGCTCTTGAGACGCTAATGTCACTATGTGCGAAAGCCTACGGGCCTCTTCCGCAAGGGAAAATGTCTCAGTTATTGAAGGCTTGTCCTATTCAGCAAAAGTCATGATAGTGTCCAGGCAGCATAGAGGTTGGCGGGTATAAAGAAGACATTACGGGTTGTTTCTATTGGTTTCTCGCATTTCAACGTTTTACGTGTGCGTCAGAAAGGGCAAGACATACCCAGCTTTCTCGCTCAAAATTGCGACCTCTCAGGAATCTAGCAAAACCACTTCACGAAAGTGATACTTGGCTTAAGGCAAGGAGTCAACGTGAACATCAAACTACTAAAAGAAGATTCGAGGATTATGAATATTTTGTGTGTAATTCTATGTCAAATCTTACTCCCCATTCATTTCTATGGGACAGTTTCCATAGCTCAGGAACCCAGTCGCGCAATGTGCGAGACTTGAAACTGCGCACAAAGCAAGTTTTCTCCCCCAATGTTAGCTGTGCAAAAGAACTTTTCATTTCGCTGAAGAACTACTGAGTAATCGCTGTTGAAAGGACTGCCATGAGCGGGAAAGCTACACATGATGTCATTCCCCGTTTTCTGGAGGGAAGCTACGTACATTGCGAGCATATTTGACAGTGTTCTGTTAGTATGACTGGTAAGAGCGTTCGTTTGAGAGTGGTCTGGTGTAGGGTTCAGTAACTTCACCTGACAGATGCGAAGGAACTCTTAAACAGCGTCTGCGGTGAATTGACGGCCATTATCACTTATGATGACGCCAAGAGGTCAATGGTGAAGTAGTACAGTGGGAAGCAGAAACACGGCTACTTCCGGAGTAAGAGCAGATGGTATATCAGCGACCCCGTAGTAACGTGAAAGGCGGTCGATTCACATAATTTACCGATTGCTCTTCGATGAACACAGAACTGGTCTAAAGATATTGTTGCCGACCTTTCCTAAACGCATAGTTGGCTCCTCCACCGGATGAACTTTTGCTGCCAGAACTGCAGTGCGTAGCTTGTGCCGTTGACATTCTACAAAAGTTGCAATGTGATGTTCAGGGGTTTTTCGCATATTTGCCCATTAAAAAGGTTGTTTGTAGCGCTGGAGTGTGGGGTCGAGTCCCATATGTCATGATTTGAGGTCGGGGTGCATGAAAAGGAGAATGCTGTTGCGCAGGCGTTGCGATACAACCAGTATCAGGCTTTACCAAGGTGCAGAGTACGTTTTGTACAGCAGGCAGTCGCGCACGAAGAAGCGGCAATCACTCCCGTCATTACGGGCGCAATTGAATAATTGGTGCCGACTCTTGTCGCGGCGATATTCCATCTTGAAGACGGCGAGATCAGAGAATTACGTCTGGGAATAATTTAATTAGGCGAGAGCACAGGCCCCGTAGGAAGAAAAGGGTGAACCACTCGTAAGCACAACGCTACTGTAATCGCGGCATCATCTTTCGCTTTCCCTGAGAACAAAGCGCCAGCATCCCCTTCCTTTTCTTCAGCTGAGCCAATAATGTCGGCGTCCGCAATGATCGCGGAGGCTGACCAAGCAGCAGATTTTTTTATTTATCTATGCATTTATTTATAAATTTATTTGTTTGTTTATTTTGGCAGTCTTTTTTTAAACAAGTGAGAGTGGAAACAAATGAGTAGACATAGACAATACCAGTAGACAGTTGGGTGTACATGAATAGACCTGGATAACGGTAAGAATTAAGTAGATAACATAATAGTGGTGAATATGCTATATTTATCCTTTTAAAAAGGAAACATGTAGGTGTTTTTACACGGATGGGTGTTCGGCGTCGACAAGAATACGAAAGTGCGCGACTGATATTTGAACAAATATTGGCGTAACCGATCAGGGGAATGTATTATTACGAGCAATATGAAAGGGAAAACAGGAACGGGTTGCGAACAGCCTCGAAACAGACTCGGAGCGGTACGCGGATGGGATGGCGCTGTGAAAAACAAAGGGGGAAAGCAGGGCGCCCTTCCACTAACTGTTGGCACTCCCACCGCGCTCGCAGTTGCAGAAAGCTGCATCTCACGTCATTTCGCAAGTAATATATGGTGTCGTCCGACAGCCGATAAGACGCATGCGGGAATGGGAAGAGTTGTTAGAAAAGCGTCCCCCTTTCCACTTCTTTTAAGATGGCTGCCACTGCGTATCACTCATAGCTGTATCTGAATGGATGTTCTACGCGTTGCTGTGTTCCCATTCATATTTATTGCTCATAAGGGTACATGTCATCATGTAGCACTTTGATTACATCAGAGTGACAAATAACAAGCGTGTGGTTGTAGCAAGTTATACAATAACTAACACAACAAATACTGAAGGGTGTTGCACTGGAAAAACGTGGACAAATTTAGCATTACGAAAATTTCTTTTCCCCTAAAGAATTGAGTGAAATTACTTCGAAACCCTTCGAAGGTGTTACATATTGGATGCAGCTAACAGTTCAGCTTTACTCCACAAGCAAATAAACTAGAAAGATCTTGAATTGGCCAGAAAAGACATTGTACAGCACCCCAATTTCCGTCTTCGTTTCCCAACAGTGCAGAATGAGGGATGAGTTAATGGCCTCTACTCCACTACCAAGATGTGCTCAGTGAAGAAGGTTCTGCTCAGTTTGCACTGTTCCCACAGCTTGTGCGCAGTTGCACATCTGTGCTTCACTATCCCGAACAGGTTCAGGGAGGACGGGCGAAATCAGGAACTTACGGCTGGATCTTTACGCAAAAGAAAACCAGAACAAAGGCGTCAAACAAAACTATGGTTACGTCAATGGCACATTAAACAAATGTTGGAATTTCCATACGATATATACAGATTTATTGCAGCGGAAAAAAAACACGTATCTGTAGGCTCTTAGAATTTTAACAGCTACGAAAAGATCCCTAGGCACAGAAAACTCGGAAACGCGAATCTCCGCACACTATTGCACGCTAAGTATTACGCGTCAAGCAAGCAATCGCAAGCCACGTATGCGTGCGCTACCTGGAGGTCACAGAATAAAAATGTTGTGCTTTTGTCGAGCTGAATAAAGGTTAAAACCACCTTCACACCCCTTCGCTTTTTACACCTAGAACACCATGGATGTGGTCAGCAGATTTCTTCTTCGAAGTCCTTGTGAACGTAAGTGCGACTTTCAAGTAAGCAACAAAATTATCGTGGAAGTTCCTGTGGTGTTTTTACACTATGCTAAATAAATACCCGTAACTCGGAACACAGCATGGAACTACATACAATTTTTGTGATACGCATTTGACGCTTAATGCGCCTAAACAGGCACAATATAGTATGGAAAAATTCAACTGACACAAGCGGCGACGTGCGCGTACTTTGAGGACTCCCCTTATAGATTAAGCACTTTTTGAGAATTCTATTGTGGCCTTATTATTTTTCATTACTATTTATAATAATGCCTATATTCGCCAAAAGGCATTGTTGTAGTGGATGTTATGCATAAAATAAACACAACAATCACCGGTAACCACAAGCACGGTCTATTCGTAAAAATGAAAGGCAGCGTTTCAGGTGTTTACAGTCGTTTACACAAAATGCAGCAGAAACAGCACATGACAGCGGCATGTTCAAGAAAGAAAAACATGTATTCAAGTCAACCTTGTGCTCCTCGTCAAGTGCTCCCTAAGCGCAGCGAAAAACAATTTTGTCGGGCCGCAACAACAGTGTCGAGTACGGCGTTCTACCCTTCCGAATGATGACATAAAATTTTAGAGCTGAGATATCTATTTAAAAGAATTTCTTTGAATAAGGCGATATTTCCCAGTCGTTTTCAGCAGTAACAGTTCCGTATACCCTATTTTAAAGTAATCCTAATCTTCGCGTGCACAAGAAAGATCAAAGCGGGTCAGCATTCTGCTATCTGTTCCTGGCCGCCGAGTGCTGACAGCAGGGCGGCCGGGACGTGACCTGCGCTCTGTGTGCGGTTTACCGGCGCTGCTACGCCGTGTGTATGACGGCGCGGTTTCTGGAGACCTCGTACCATAGAGTTTTTTGGAGCTTCTCTAACCAGTCCTCAGGGTCTTCTCCGGGGAATCCATGGAACGATGGTGGTTCCCGGGGCTGTTGAAGAACGAGGGTAGTGCTGGTCATGGTGCCTGCATTGATCATGGTGGTGGTCACGACGTCTTCTTTCTCCACTTTATCCGGAAGGAGCCCAAACTCCTGCTTAAGACCTTGCTGTCGGCGGCTGGCACGAGTGGGACTTTCTTGAAGGCTTGACGAGGGCGTAGGGTGCATTTACCCAGCACCTCAAACCAGATGTCACGTGGCCAAAGATGACGCAGTTTTCTTCAAGGAAAACACGTTTATTGGAGGGAACTTGTGCTCCCCTAATAAATCAAAAGAATACAGAGGCGGCGAAGCAGCGGTCAACAAAGTGAGTTGCGCAGGCGAGTCCCAGGATCTCCTCACTGGGTCCGCGCTGTCGGATAGGGGTCAAAACCCAAACACAATCCCCTTGGTGGTGCTCGGTGTCTTGGCGTCGGAGGTTGTAGCGCCCGGCATCCCCCAGCTAAGTGTCCGTTGTACGAACTCGAGTGAGCTGGCGGGCCTCCTCCGCACGCTGAAGGTATCCTTGGACGTCGGGGTTGAGGTCGTCGTCATCTACATTTTCGGAAGCATCGCGTCAGGCATCGTAGTCGGCCGTCTTCCGTAGACGAGCTCGAACAGTGTCATTTGCGTAGTTTCCTGGGTCGCTGTGTTGTACGCAAACGTGAAATATGGGTGGACTTCGTCCCAAGTCTTATGTTCAACGTCGACTTACATAGACAGCATATCCATGATCATCTTGTTCAAACTTTCCGTAAGTCCCTTCGTTTAGGGGTGGTACGCCGTCGTTGTTCGGTGATCCGCGTTGCTGTAGCGTAATACTCCTTGCATCAGCTCCGCAGTAAAGGCCGTTCCGCGGTCCGTGATTAGTACTTCTGGGACTTCATGACGCAGCACAACTTGACTTATAAAGAACTTTGCCACTTCTTGTGCAGTCCCCTCGGAAGAGCGGCGGTCTCTGCGTAGCGCGTCATGTAGTCTGTCGCCACGACAATCCACTTGTTCTGTGATTGTGACGTAGGGAACGGGCCTAGAAGGTCTATTTCAATCTGTTGAAATGGCCTCGACGGGACGGCGATCAGTTGCAGAAAGACGGCGGGTCTTGTCGGCGGCGTTTTTCATCGCAGGCAGTCACGGCAACTCCGAACGTAGTTTGTGACGTCGGATGTAAGGCGGGGCCAGAAGTACTTCGCCTTGATTTTTCCAGTTGTGGGGGGCTGTTCCCAGATGTCCGGAAGTCGGGTCGTCGTGGCACGCTTCCAATATTTCGTCGCGAAGGTCTGCTGGGATGACAAGAAGATAATTTGTTTTGGTTCCGGGGCTAAAATTCTTTACGAGAACGGAGTTTTTCAGGCTGAATGCTGGTAGGTTTCGTTTGCAGGTCCTAGGCACGGCAACGTTTCATCCTTCGAGGTAGTCGATTATGACGCGTAAGTCAGGGCCGGCACGCTGCTGGGCGTCTAGGTCGCTCTCCATGACGTCTCCGAAGAACGCACTGTCCTCATCTGAGTCTTGTGGTGGTGGGTCGACGGGGGCGCGGCACAGGCAGTCAGCGTCGGAGTGTTTCCTTCGGGATTTATAGACTACTGTAACGTCGAATTCTTGCAGGTGCAAGCTCCACCTCCCAAGACGGCCAGAGGGGTCCTTCATATTTGCGAGCCAACACAGCGCATAGTGGTCTGTCAGAACCCCGAACGGTCTTTCATGCACGTATGGGCGAAATTTCGAAATGGCCCATATAATCGCGATGCACTCTTTCTCAGAGCCTGAGTGGTTTCTTTCTTCCTGGGACAGACCACGGCTTGCATAGGCGATTACTTTTTCGCACCCCCTTTGCTTTTGTACGAGAACGGCACCCAAGCCTATATCACTGGCGTCCGTGTGCATTTCCGTTTCGGCGTTCTCGTCGAAATGTGCGAGCACAGGCGGGCTTTGCAGGCATTGTTCCAGCTCGGAGAATACGTTTTCTGGGGAATTTTCCCAACTGAAAGGGGTGCTATCTTTCGTCAACCGCATGAGTGGCTCTGCAATGCGAGCGAAGTTTGCGACGAAGCGCCCGTAGTATGCGCACAGTCCCAGAAATCTATGCACCCCCTTCTTATCTTTCGGTCTCGGGAAAATCGCTATGGGGGAAGTTTTCGCCGGGTCATGCCGGACTCCCGCAGCCTTCATGACATGGTGCAGAAACGTGATTTTCTCGAATGCAAAGCGGCACTTTTCAGGCTCCAGCGTTAACCCCGACGTAGGGATGGCCTCGAGAACAGACTGCAACCTTGCAAGGTGTTCGTCGAAAGTCCGGGAGAATACCACAACGTCGTCGAGGTATACGAGGCAGGTGTGCCACTTCAGGCCAGCTAGCACAGTGTCCATGACTCTCTGAAACGTTGCTGGCGCCATGCATAACCTAAACGGCATCACTTTGAACTCGCATAGGCCGTCCGGGGTTATGAATTCAGTCTTCTCTCGACCTCTCTCGTTCAGTTCAGTTTGACAGTACCCTGTCGTCAGATTCATCGATGAGAAGTACTGCGCGGGGCAGAGGTGGTCGAGGGCGTCATCGATTCGTGGCAGGGGGTACACGTCGTTTTTGGTGGTCTTGTTCAATCGCCGGTAGTAAACGCAGAACCTCAGTATGCCGTCTTTTTTCTTCACGAGTATGACCGGAGGAGCACAAGGGCTTTTCTATGGCTGTATAATGTCGCCGCTGAGCATGTCTTCGACTTGTGTCCGAATGGCTCCTTGCTCGTGCGAAGACACGCGGTACGGTGACTGTCGGGTAGGTCGGGCTTCATCTTCTGTTATAATTCGGTGATTTGCTAGGCGTGTCTGACGTACTTTTGAGTTCGGCAAAAAAAGCGCTAGCTGTAGCTACGCAGCAAATCCAATACTTTGTCCCGATTTTTTTGCGCCAGCGCCGAGTTCACGTCGAAAGGATGCGGCAGCTTGAAAGCATCTGCGCGTTCGAATTCAAAATCGGCATCCGCGATCACGCACATGCATCTTGCGTTTCTTCGAGGAACGCAATTTCAGCGGCCTTGTTTAGAGATGCTGATACTCATCTGTGAAAGTAGTGACAAGAACTTGGGTTTGGCTTTGCTTAAACTCGCGATGCCTCCTGCGACAGAGACACCGTGGCCGAGAAGCAACCCTTTGTCACTCTCTATATTACCTTCCACGTCAGGAGCAGCCTATTCATAGTAGACGGTGACCATCAAGCTTGCGCGAGGTGGCAGGGTAACATGATCGTCGGCGATCCTTACAGCAGCACGGTGTTCGGGGTTGGGCTGCGGCGTCGTGGAGTGATCAGAGGCAATGTTATAGACTTGGCCTGTAGGTCAATTATTGTGCCGTTGTGCGTCACAAAGTTCATGCCGAGAATTACTTCGCGGGAGCAGTTAGGCAAAATGACGAACGCCGCAGAGTACGTTGTACCGTCTATGGTGACACGCGATATGCACGTACCACTTGGCGTCACGAGGTGGCCTCCTGCTGTGCGTATGTGTGGACCATCCCATCTGGTCATAACTTTCTTCAGCTTAGACGCAAGTGGTTCGCTAATTACTGAGTAGTAGGCTCCCGTGTCTATGAGGGCGAGTACATAAGCCGTCGATGGACAGCTGAACGTCGGATGCCATTTTCCCCGAGTTTCGGGTGCGTCTGAGCGTCGTATCTCGGCTTGTACGCGTTGACCGTCGGGTAGAATGCGTCGTCGTCTTCATCATGTTTTCAGCGGCAGGTTCGGTCATGTCGGGTATGCGTCGCTCCGTTTTGCTGTCGTCGTGTTCTAGAGTTACGTCAGGGTTACAGTGGGTCGTCGGGCTAAGGTAATGTCGTGAATCATGGTATGGTGCGAGTTGCTGCGTCGTTGGAGGGTTTTTATTTTTCCGCGGTCGTGCAACTTGACCGCCAGAAGTTGCTGCTTCTAGTTTCCCCCGCGTGGGCTGGGGGACCTTCCACGTGAGAAGTCAGCAGCGCTGCGGTGGTTCGGTGACTGATACGGGTGCGGCGACGGTGAACGGTGAAAGCGGGCTGGTCGTCGGTTGGTGTTGGAGAAGTATTCTTGGATCTCAGCAGGGCGCTGGTCGTGTCGGGGGCGTGGGGCGTTGACGGTGAACTCTCGCAAACCGAGCCTCTTGTAGGGACCGTGACGGTAGATGTGATCGGCCTCTCCGCGTGGTAGCATAGCGGGCGATTATCGGGCGTTCGCCACACGTCGGTCTTCCTTGGCGTCTGGTTTCGGGCTACCGGGGGTCGGGAGGGCGACAGTGGGAGGCGGTACGGCGGGTCGTGTTGACGACGTGTCGGAGCAGGATGGGGTTGGCGAACTGCCGCGGAGTAGGACATAGCTTGTGGCTCATGGGATACTTGAGATGGTGTAGACGTTCCCAACCTTTGTTGCACTTCTTCCTTAATCACGTCGATAAGAGATGCCACGTGGGGCTGCGGCGGCGTGAGGAGAAGTTTCCGCAGCTCCTCTCTCACTACTACGCGGATGGTTTCGCGCACGCTATCAGCCGGAATTTGCATGTTGTCGACGTTTTTCGTATTGGCAGTGCCAAAAAAGTTGTGGTCCTACTGCTGAGCACGCATTTAGAGAACCTTCTCAATTATGCTGGCTTCGGTCACGAATTCGGCGACGGTTTTCGGCGGGTTCCGGACAAGTCCAGCAAACAGTTCCTCCTTCACACCGCGCATCAAGAACCGTAACTTCTTTTCTTCCGTCATTTCGGGGTCAGCGTGGCAAAATAGTTTCTTCATCACCTCAACGAAGATCACCATTCCTTCGTTGGGATGTTGCCTGCGTGTTTCCTACAAAAGGGAGGCTCGTTCTTTCCGCACAACGACGGCGAATGTTTTGAGGAACTCCCTTAAGGAGAGTCCAGCCGGTTAGGGAGCTCTCATGGTTTTCAAACCACGTCGGGGCCGTATCTTCTAAGTAGAAGAAAACATGGTGGTAAGTTTCTTCGTCATCCCACCTGTTGAAGATGCGGAGGCGCTATACTTTCTCCAACCAGTCCTCAAGGTCTTATCCGGGGGATCCGCGAACGATGGTGGTTCCCGGGGCTGTTGAAGAACGCTCGTATCTTTCTGGTCGGAGTAGAGAGCTCGCGCGAACGGCTTTCCATACACGACACCGGCCAACTGGCATAAGCGATACTGCTACTGAAATTGAACTATTATTAACCGTAATAAAAATACGGCACATACGTACCAGTCTGTATTCGTCCGTCGCGACGGGGCTGACGAGGAAGCGGTGCCGACGGCAGGGCGTTCGTGTTGTGGCTATCGCGGAATGGTCGCTTTCCCATCCACCACGTATCCAACAACTCCTGCCGCTCGTGCACTTAGAAGCATTGAGCGTTCAAGTGGTGTGAGGTTGTTAAATGCAAGCCCTAGCTCCTCGGCGAGAGCTTTGTTCTCCGGATCAGGCGATTCCATGACTAGGGCTGCGGGTGCATTAGGTTTTACTGGTATTTTTAAAATGGCCGCCGTCTCGGTTTTGGCACGAGTTGCCCGCGTGTGGGTGCTATATGGAGTCGACATACTAAGTATCTGTTTCATGGACCGGCTCGTATGACGCCATTGTTCACGTCACCAAATGTGCAATTTTAGCGGGAGATTTAAAATTTTGGCTTAAATTGCCTCATTTCTCAGTGAATAAATAATCATTTGCTTCCGGGAAAGCGCTTGGGGTACTATGAAACACCTAATCTTTCCAATAAAACAAACTTTTGTTTTCTCTTCATGGCTCCTTTAATTTTCTTTTTTGTATGGGGGTCCCAAACAACGCACGCGTATTCCATTTTCGGGCGTATGAGTGGGTTGTACGCTAACAGCTTGACTTGAGGTGGAGCTTCTCTAAGTTTGTGCCTTAAAAGGCACAAATTGCGAAAAGCGGACGATGCTACATTAGCAATGTGTGTATTCTAGTAAGGGTGTTTGTTATTGTTATCCCAAGGTATTTATATTGATTAACTTCAATTAAGGGATGATTTGAAATGGGGTATTGAAACAGAAGGGGAATTTTTTTGTTTGAAATTCCAAGAAAGACCGATTTGTCCAAGTTAAGTTCCATACCCCATTTACTACAACACGCAAGAATATTGCTAAGGGCCGCGTTTAGAGCGAGCTGATTACTTTGGGACTGAATCTTAGAAAAAAGAATGCTATCGTCAGCAAAAAGACGGATTTGGACTGAGTCATGCGTGACATATATATACTACATCATCACAATAAATTAAAAAAAGCAAGGGCCCCAGTACAATACCCTGCGGGACTCCGGAGTTTAAAGGAAGAAGGTCGGAAGATCGCCCGTTTACGTCAACATACTGTCTACGGTCCCTTAAGTAAGCCGCTAACCATACAATTAGGTAAATTGGAAGTCCAGTGAGCTGCAGTTTGCAAATCCATTTATCATGGGGAACACGGTCAAAAGCCTTGCGAAAATCTAAAAAGATGACGTCAACCTGGCCAGCCTTATCAAGAACAGATGCAAAGAAATGAACAACAGAAACAAGTTGGATGACCGTAGAAAACCTTTTCTCAAACCATGCTGAAATGGTGATAAGATGTGATGTTCATTAAGAAAGTTCGTAATGCATGTTGCAATTATATGTTCCAGCATTTTACAGCAGGAGGAGGTCAAAGAAATCAGTGGATAGTTCGGAATGAGTTGCGGGTCACCCTTTTTTAAAATCGCAAAACACGGGCCAATTTTCAATCAATTGGCAAGGATTTTGATTTCACGGAACATTGAAATATCACGACTAGAAATTTAGACACAGATTCTGCATAGCGCCGCAAAAACGCATTTGGTATGTTGTCTGGACCCCGTGAGGATTTGACTTTAAGTCGCAGGAGCAAATGGAGGACACCATCCTGGGAAATAAAACTAACGTCTGGAGATGGAAAGCAAATTTCAGTGGTTGGGGCCATGGAAGAAGAGGAAAAAACACTATGGAAATATTCATTAAATTTTTCTGCAATAGCGTACGGGTTCACTATCACGCGGTCGTTCAGTGAAATTTGATTATTAGTGGGTTTACACTCTCTAACAAAGTCCCAGAACTTCTGAGGATTTTCAATAATAAAGTTGGGCAAGGTAGTGTTACAATAAAAGCTTTTAGCTTGCTTAATGGCTTCTGAAAAGGAGACACGAACTTGGGAGATAACTTGTGCTCCTCTAACAACTCAAAAAAATACAGAGGCGGCGAAGCAGTGGTCAACAAAGTGACTTGCGCAAGCGAGTGTCGTCGAATCGAATGCCGCGGCGTCTGCTCTGCAGGCTTTTATCTTTCGGCGCGAGTGTTTCTGGAACCGTCGATTCACATCCAAAACATTGTACATCACAGAAGATTATTCTGGGCTTGCGACGTCAGGGCGAAACCGACTGCTCATCTGGCTGGGACAGCCCATGTGGCATAAAAATAATGAATGGAAGACGCGTTTTGCTTGGAACGCAGATAACACAACCGGGTGGGGTCCGGCAGTAAAAACAAACAATAAGTAAACAACCCACACATGGTTCGCGGCAATATACACTAGAGAGGCATCTGACGCTACCGTCTATGCGACTTACATCAAGGCCGCGTGTGTCGTCATGGGCCACCTCTACATCATGTTTTCCCCTTAGTTGCATCATTGGCTTTGATTGAAACGTTCTAGTGACCACAAATTTAAACAAAGTGCCACACAAACGCTAACAATAGTGTGTAATTATGTAAGTAGAAAATAAAATAGGCTGCTATAAAACCAAGGAAAAAGGAAATCAAGCGTATTTTTGCCGCGAAGGTTGTGCCGACTATTCTGCAGACCAATCTGGCAGTTAACAACGATGTTAATGTTTTGTGAGAAACTTATTAGAGACTCTTATTTTATTATTATACCATTATTTCCAGCAATAACGTGTTTGAAGAGCTTGGAAATGTTTTTGAGCGTTCCAGGGAAAACGTAGCCTTCGTTGCCAACCGGTGCACCGATTTTCAGCTACAGATTAGCAAAACTTGCTGCTGAGTGAGTTGGTTCATATTTGAAGAAAAAAGCAAACGTGGTGTTAAGCAGTTGCGGGCGAATAGAAGATATGGATGGCCGCAGGCGCCCGTGTTTGTCGTATCTTGTCTTCGTGGAAGTACGTTTTGTTTATATTTTCCGTCAGCTGCAAATTTCGCGGCGGCATATTTCCCTCTCAGTCATACGTACTTCGAATTCGGCATGACCAATCTCAGCTTCGATCACGCAGTGCCTGCTGTTTCTCAGAACACGGCTAACAGAGAACCGGGAGTATTTCGGCTTCCTCCTATCTCGTAGGCGTGTTAATGTATAGTGAAGAAAGCAAATCCTCACAACTGCTGAAGAATCCAGCTGTCATGCCAAGCCCAAGTCAAAAGCGGGGGTCTTTCCATAACCCCCCATGGCGACATGGATTCCGAGGCGCAGTTTCCCCTCCCGTATAATTACTAAGAAACTCTATGCCTCATACTGCCCAGGTGGGGGCGATGACCCAGGCCACAGCCCATCTAGCCACGTGCGTCCACACCTGCAGTGGTGCAAAAAGGAGGCCGTTGGGAGGACCTCCTTCCTGTGAGGCAGTCGCCTCGGGTTTCGCTTTGTCGGAAACTGAAACAAATGAACGCGGCTATAAATAATATTTTATTGTCAGCCCGACCGTATAATGTGCTATTCTATGATTAGTGGACTGGTGGGCCCCACTGGCAGCGAAAAAAAATCGGACGAAATGTTTGTGTACGTACTCCTTTCTTGCGTTAGTAACGACAGCAGAAGTTGCCCTGCGCTTGACAGTATATTTGTCTGTTACTCCGCATGAAGAAAACAATACGTTACTGAAATCACGTTGAATGTTACACTAGTATTCGTGATTTCTCGGAAATAGTCAGCTTGTAAACTACTATAGTGACAACAAAAAAATATACAAAAAAAACCACCGATAGCACGTATTAGCCCAAATCTCCTTTCAAAAAGTGCGCCTGTGGACACCTACCTGTATCGCGTAACGACAGAGGCACACGTCGTAAGCGATTGTCATTATTAACTCGTACCCGAGCATCGAAACTCTCACCACTGCTAAGAGATAAAGACATTACCACACTTCAATATGACCATAATAGTATTCACTGCTTTGAAACCCATTATATGGCTGTAAAGTGAATTTGAATTTTATATTCCTTGCCAAAGTACCTGATACAGCAGCATGTAACGATCCGTAGATAAGAATAGAATGGAGGGGGGGTTATCATGCTGAATCTACATCTGAGCCATTAGGCGCAACGTAGTGCAGGCTCTATATTATTGCTGACCACCTGGGGATCTTCAACGAGTGCCAAAACATCGACATACGGGTGTTTCCACTTTTTGATTGATTGTGGGGTTTAACGCGCCGACGCAATGCAGGTGATAAGGCGCGCGTTTACACTTTTGAACTTCACCTTAAAACCACCCACAGTGGCTGGCATCGAATAGGCAACAATGGCCTCTGATCACAACACCACACCCACTGAGCCACTGCGGCCGGTTAACGGTATAAAATAAACAAGCTTTGGGGGCACGGATGCAAAATATTCCCAAAAATATGTTATTACGGAAAAGCAGTGTATATATATCCTCAGCACCCTCAGCTTTTTATTCCGGTCAAGCCGTTTTACTCTGTGCGCTGGGGCGCTCGTCCTCGCCACCGCCTACACCGCTATAACAACAGTTATTCCCCTCGCTACCAACCCATTCCTGTTTTACAAGCTGCAAAATCGGCTGATAACGGCGGTAGCGCCCTCATCAGTCGTTACTCGTGCAACACGCCCGCTTTGAACGCCGACGCGAGCACATAATTCTTTTTCAACATGAAAGGTTTTCCGCGCGTCACTTTCGACCGCCTTGTTCACGCCTTATCCTGTACCCATCCCAGGTTGCCGGTTTATGCACGAACTGGTTTGGGCTCGAGCAAAGAGGCGCGTATACACACGTATTCCTTTACAGATCACATGCGGGTCCTGCTGGTGGGAAATTGAAACGTGGAAGTGTCGCGGCGCGTTCCGACTTGTCGGTGTCGGCTGTCCTCAATGGTGGAGCAGTTTGTGTTTGGGTAGGTGTGTTACAAAGACAGTGAAATTCGTGTGAGGCGCCACGAAATCGGACAGGGGCATCTTTATTTACTAGAATAATGCTCGAGCATTCCAGGTTTAAACTCCCTATGGACAGACGCGTCTCGTTCACGCGGAGGAAGAACAGCGGCAATCGAAAGAGCGCCTGCCGAAACAGAGGCGCGAATGGGGGCGAAAACAACAGAAAGCCACTGCCGCAGCAGTTTCAACCGCACGTTTCAGCTCGCAAGGTGGCTGGGAATCCCTCCCGGATGAACAGCAACGTCGACGGGACCAAATAGTTCCCCCTCAGTTTGAACGGCTTTCGGAGTGACACTTTAGCTAGTGCTAATCGCTCCTAAGCACGCGCACATAACTGGTTGCCGTGATATCAGGCATGAATTAGAAGTGAAGAGAAGGTATAGGGGTGGGGGGCGGGGTCGTGCACGAGCAGAGGAAAGTTATATGCCCTTACTGATAACATGTTCATTGTGGTGGCGTGTGGGTTAAACGTGTACGTCTACCGCCCCAGTGCGAACTTTCCGGTGTCCTCACCCGTCGAGCGCATTGGGCTGGCGAGTTGCGCAGGCAGTAAGATGTCTACGACGCGTGAGATAGCGCCATGTTTGTCCTCGAGGATAAATCTCCAGTAATTCAAAGTTTTATTGTGGTAAGTTCTAATTGCTCGATCGCAAATTAAAATAAACGTGTTTTCTTTTGTGCAGTTGGGGTACTCGTCCACGTTCGAAGGTAATATTTCTTCGCAGACTAGAAGGGCAGATCTTTTTGCTATGTATCCATCCTTTTTAAAACCACCAAGCAATTCCTCACTTTGCGACACCAGCTCAAACACCTTCATCGGTGCTTGCTTTCAATCCTGCCTGCTGGGCTTCCGACGTCCTCGGTATTTCCACAAGCATACTTTACGTTAAAAATTGCTTGAAAATGCAACCACGTGTCTGCGTCACTATATGAACTACCCGCAACAGAAATCTTTTGGAGAAAAAAGAGGAAGAAAGAGCCAACATTACTGATTTTCACCAATACAAAATATATACAAATATATAAAGGAGCCATGAGGACAAAACACAAGTTCGGTTCATTCGAAAGATTGCCTTGATAGAATCATACTGATCCCACTCTTAACGCCCACTTCGCTGAAATAAGCCACATAACCAGGAAAAAAACGGAATGGCCAGGCGACCCACTAGCTCATTTCCAGCAACAGAACCTATGATGTCATATGAGCCCAGCTGTACGATTGGCCGAGGACGGAAAAAGCAAACGCACATTCGACACGGAAGGAACTATTCGTGCTGAGGTGAAATGCATATTCATTTTGATGATGACTTCAGGTTTAATGGCGCAAGGCCGACAAAGGCAAAGAGCGCCATGACGATCGTGGATGAGATAAGATTTGTAATAAAGGCACTAGATTTAAACATTTCTAAGAAAAATGGTGTATAGGGCCATGTTGAAACATAATGAGTATACTAAGAGAAAGGGTGCTTATATAGAGTGACATTAAAACACAGTGAATGCAGGCACCTAAGGTGTAAAGCCTCAGGTCCCGCCATTGTTTTGCAACACGTCATGAGCAGAGGTGAGGTTATGGGCAGTAAGATATGTGTTTTAGGAAAATCTACGTCTGCAAGGTAGCTAAAAACTTTTTTGTAAGAGAACATGGGAGGGTCTGCAAGAAATAATGAAGGGTGCAAGGGAATATTATATGTGTAAACTTCATTAAAGTGACGTTTCCATGCAATGTTGCACATCTTGCATTCAATAAGCACATGAAGGACAGATAGCTGCCCTCCACATCAATGACACCGTGGCTTGTTTGTGTCAGTCCACAGGAATGAATGTGTGATGTGTGTGTGGCCGATTTTTAAGTCTGCATAAGGCAACTTCTATTGATATGGCATGTTTCTCAGAAGGAGGTTTTTCAATTTTAGGTTTAATGACATGTAATTTATTGCTTATTTATTTATCCCACGGTGGTTGCCAGCGCTCTCGCAGCTTCCTCCTCTCATAAGGTTTGAGATCTTGATATGAGACCGGCTTAATATCTATGCTTTCACGAAGGGCAGCAGCTGCAGCACTTTGGTCAGCGGCTTCATTTCCAGCAGTGCCACAGTGGCCCGGAATCCAGCACACTGTGACAGCAAGCTTGAGACTGTAAGCCGAGTACAGAGCTCTTAGAACAGCATTAAAAGTTGGGTTTTCACTAGCCTTCAGTGATGAAAGCTTTGTAACAGGACTCAGTGAGTCTGTGTATATAACTGAGCTCCTAATTTTGTTTTGGAGAATGTTGTTCAAAGCTAGCAGGATACCATATGCCTCTGCAGTAAATATTCTAGTGTTCCTGTTCATTGTTTTGGACAAAGTGAATATGGCGCCAATTGCAGCCCAAGACACCGCTGCAGAAGTCTTCGAGGCATCTGTGTAGAATTCAGCTGCCTTGTATTTGTCCCTGAGTGACAGAAAGTGCTGAGTAATAACATAGATTGGCACATTTTTCTTTTGCAGTTCTCTGAAAGGCATGTCACACTATATTGGGCAAATGTCCCACGGAGCGACCGACTCATGAATGGAGGTGCAGTAAACTTCAGCAAGAGGAACTTGTAGGTCGTTTGAGAGGCGTGACACTGCCAAAGGGAAGGGTGGTGCTATGGATGGTCGATTTTCAAAAAGTTTACTATTAGTGTTATTTTTCGTAATTTCGTTCAAATGGTGTTCCTTCATAAACGTAATCTTTGCAGCATACATCAGAGCTTTGTAAGCGCACTGGTACTTCAAGGACCACTGATTAGATTCAACGTGAAGTGATGGAATGGAGCTTGTTCGATATGCACCTGTTGCCAAGCGAAGCCCCAAGTTGTATACTAAGTCCAGCATTTTTATTGCTGTTGTGGTTGCAGACTGGTATACAATAAATCCATAGTCAATCCTTGAACTTACTAGGCTATTTAGAAGTGAAAGCAGACACTTTGTGTTCGTTCCCCATGACTGATGTAATAGTACCCTTAAAATGTTAATCGTTTTCCGGCATTTTGTTTTTAGTAATTTAATATGCGGTATAAATGTGAGTTTGTTGTCAAGTAAAATACCCAGAAACTTGTGTTCATTTTTTACTGGTATGGGCTGACCTTGTAATGTAATACAAGGAGGGGGATGGACACCACGCCGCCTGGAAAATACCAAAACAGCACTTTTATCAGCATTAAACATGAACCCGTTCTTGTCAGCCCATGTAACCAGTCTGTTGACACCTAATTGGATTTGGCGTTCACATATCAATAAATTACAGGACTTAAAACTAACTTGAATGTCATCAACATAAGTGGAGTATGAGACAGTTCGTGGGAGAACATTTTTCAGTGAAAAGTGAGCAGCTCAGCACTCCCCCCTGGGGTACACCGTTTTCTTGAACAAAGGTTCTAGACAGCGCGTTACCCACACGAACACGCAATGTGCGATCAGAGAGATAGTCCTTAATAACGTTGCGCAAATTACCAGTAAGGCCAAATGACTGCAAATCTAGCAATATACCGTATCGCCATGTTCTATCATACGCCTTCTCCATGTCAAAGAACACAGAGAAGCAGTGTTGCTTATGGATGAAGGCGTCTTTCACATACGATTCAAATGCAACCAGGCTATCTGTAGTTGACCTTGCAGACCTGAAGCCTGTCTGATTTTTGTCTAACAGACCATTAAACTCGAGAAAGTACAATAGTCGCCGATTTATCATTTTTTTGAGCAGCTTAAATAAACAACTCGTCAAGGCAATTGTTCTGTAACTCGCAGCAAGACAGGATTCTTTTCCTTCTTTTAGAAGCGGTACAACAATAGCCTCTTTCCATGTTCTTGGAAAGCGACCTGTTTGCCATATTTTGTTAAAGAGAGAGAGTATTGCAAGCAGGGTTCACTGTATAGGTGTCTGATCATGTCATAGCTGATTCGATCAGCTGCAGGGGCTGACTTGCCACATGTCGAGAGTGCACTCATCAATTCAAGCATGGTAAATGGAGCATTAAATCCCTCATTCGAGCGTAGGTTCACACGAAGGGGCTGACGCTCTGCTGCCTTCTTATACTGTAAAAATGTTTGTAAATAATGTGAAGAACTGAATACATGTTCAAAGTGTTTCCCAGGAGCATCTGCTTGATCTTTTACAGAGTTACCCACACTTCTTATTAGTGTGTATCGTTTTAGCTTCTTGATTCTAGTCCAGACTTTCCTAGAATCTGTATAAGAATTTATAGATGATATAAACCTGGTCCAAATTTCGTTTTTTGCCATACGTCGTGTACGCTTCCCTTTAGCTTTTGCTTGCTTAAACTTGAGAAGGTTGTCGGCCGTGGGATAGCGGCGTAGAAGTGCCCACGCCTTGTTCTTTTCAGACCGTGCACGCGCGCAGTCCTCATTCCACCATGGTCTGGGTTTTGGGAGGGTTTTAAAAGTAGTCCTCTGGAATGCTTTTCTGAGCAGAGTCAAGAATGTGGGCTGTAATCAGTGAACTTGCTGATTCAGCATCTAAATGGCATACTGTTGTAGGGGGTAGCCTGGAAAGTTCTTTGTATGTTTTCCGGTCAGCTGATTGTAATTTAAATGTTCGAAGTGGTTCTAACCCTTTAGAGTCATTGTTTACAGCCGTTATTTTTGCAGGAAAATGATCACTTCCATACGGGTTGTTAAATACACTCCATTCAAGCATAGGCAGTAAGATTGCAGAGCCAATTGCAAGGTCTATTGCGGAGTATGTGTGGTGTGTGGAGTTGTAATATGTGGGACATTTCTTATTAAGGATGCAACATCCGGATGTCGTGACAAACCTTTCAATGAGTCGCCCTCGAGCATCGACTCGCACAGATCCCCAGATGGAGTTGTGAGCATTAAAGTCACCAGCTAAAGGTAGTTCATTGATTAGGTTTTCAAATTCTACATTGGAAAGGCGATAGTCGGGTGAAATGTAGAGAGAGCAAACTGTCACTAGTTTGCCAAAAACTATGGCTCTGACAGCTTTTTGGACTACTACTGCCACACCACCAGACGGCTGGATGCAATTTTGTCTATCCTTACGGTAAACCATGTACTGTGTGAGGAAGTTTGTTTGTGATGGGCGCAGGTGTGTTTTTTGGAGACACCGTATTTGTGGTTTATGATTGGTGAGGATGTCATAAATATCCTCTAGATTTCTAAACAACCCCCTACAATTCCAGTACATAACACTTTCAGCAACCATGAAAATCAGTAAAAGAGAAAAAATGATCATGTTCTGGATCATGTTCCTTTCCCTCTTTTTAGCAGGCCGGGTTTCGGGGCCTTTCTGAGCCGGTTCACTTAGGTTGTGGGTCATTTCCAGGGGCAACGACTTTACTGGCCTTTGGTTTGGTTGCTTTGCCACGACCTGTGGCACCGCGGTGCTCCTGTGATGCCTCAGGAGCGGACGTATTTTGGGAGACATCCATGGCCTCAACCGCGGTTTCCGAAGTTGAAAGATAGTCAGAACCAGACTTTGTGCAAGAGGCCGTAGCCGCAGCACTAAGCACAGCTGGAACAGCAGTAGCCACAGGAGCAGTCTTGTGCTGTTGCACAGGTGCCGGAGGCGAGGCCAGGTCAACATCGCTGACCTGGACAGGAATCGTGCTGGCGGCCTTTCGCCCAGCACTAGGTCGGAGTGCAGCAGCAGAAGACACGGTAGCGACTTTCTTCTGCTGAGTGGGGGGCTGCGACGGGACCAGGTCAGCCTCGCTGTACTGTGTGCCCGCATCTACCAGATGCGCCCCACCCCCCGGCTAGCTGCGTCTGCGTAACGTTTGCCCGATAGCAAGGCATGCTTCAGGCGTGCTTGTGGGAACGTTAGGTTCTCAGTGGCTTTCATTTGGATTATTTCTTTTTCTTTTTTGAATGATGGACATGCACGTGAAAAGGCAGAGTGTGGTCCACTGCAGCTTGGGCATTTCACCTGTTGCTTGTTACAATCGTCACTAGTGTGGTCACTGCTTGCGCAGTGAGCACAGATGGATCGGCCACGGCACGACAGAGTTCCATGGCCATACTTCTGGCACTTGAAACACCTTCGCGGATTAGGTATGTATGCACGCACTGGACAAGAAATAAATGCAGCATGGACTGATTCGGGAAGTGTTGGACGGTTGAAAGTCAAAACAATGTGCTTAGTTCGGACTTCCTCACCTCCGCGACGTATAGGTATCCTCCGCACAGCTGTTACGCTTTGGTCTTTGAGCCCTTAGAGGAGATCGTCTTTTATTCTTATGAAGTAGTTCTCGTTCAGAGATTACGCCTTCGGTTGTGTTTAGGCTACGGTGAGGCGTGACCGTCACTTTTAGTTGAGCCAGGGTGTCCTGTTTCAGGAGGTTTTCACTTTGGTTTTTTCTTTGTACTTCTACCAGCAGGTCACCTGAGTCAAGTTTTTTTGCATGGTAGTCTTTCCCAACAATGTTCTACAGGCATTTTGCAATGAGGAACACCGATTTTTTTGCTAGCGATACATTTTCTTCTTCAGAGTGTACCACAAGGTATTTGTAAAGGATTTGGCAGGTGGAGCTGCTCTCATGCTAAGTACTTCGGTGCGGCCCCTTTTCAGGGACCGATCAGTTTTTCTTGGGATAGAAAATAAGCCATAAATACATGGTGTACATTCGGTAGAAAGGCCGGCCGCCCAACACCGAGCCCAACAAGGAAACGCGACTTAACACGCTAGCCGTACCTTGCCACTATAATCCTATGCTCGGGATCGAGGGTGACGTCTTTGCACAGGATTAACCCTCGCCGCCTGAAAAAACTTAGATATACGGAAGAAACGAGATGACAGGAAAGTGTTAGGAAAGGAAATAGGAAAGAGAAAGAGCTGAGAGGAGGATAGGAAAAGGCAACTGGCTGATTCCCCCCAGGCGGGTCAGACCGGGGGCACCGTCTGCGAGAAGCGGGGGCCGAAGTGGCGTGTTGCCGCTGCTGGGGGGTCGTAAAGGTCCAAAACAACCCCAACTTTGGCTCAGCCACCAGGTTCCCCTTTTCCCCGGACACGACAAAGCCACGCACACCCGGGACGTGGGTGCGTCCAACCCACATGTGCTCAGGTCCGTGGTGTTGCAAGACACAAAGTGCCTACGGCAGTTGGCACCCCTGCGGAGCTCGGGACCGTGGTGGCGCTACTCACCAAAACACCTTGAGTGCACAAGGTGCCTCATGCGGGGGCATATTCATTTTACAGCAGTAATATTGGTGCAGTAAACAATGAAAGTTACCAAAATGAACGTAAGCATAGAAATACCGATGCGCACTGCTGTTGGTACTGGGCGCACTATGCTTGTTTTAGCTGCACAGCACTCGTCCACTTTGAAGTTGTTTTACAGGACACTGGCCGATTGCCGTAAGCGGCGTTGTCTTACGTGGCCCTGTTTGTCGAGGATACCCCAGGTTTCAAGAGACGATCACATTTTACAGGGACAAAAAAACAGGGCAAATACGCTCAAAAACAAAGCAACGCCGGGCAAAGGTTCGTGGATGACAATAGCAGCGCTATCTGGGAGGACTGACGGACAGCAAGGCCGCAAACCCGAATGACGCAGTGTAATTTCGCTTGAATACACAGGCTTCTGACGTCATTTCTGACATTAGAAGAACCCACTATTTGGCGGGAGAATCAAAATTTTAACCTAAATTGATTATTTTTTCTCAGTGAATATGGCATCATTTGCTGCCGACAAGCGCTGGGGACGCTATAAAACGCGAAATCTTTTGAATAAAACAAACTTGTATTTTGTCTGCCTGGCTCCTTTAAGCATTTATATATACTATGTTGTCTGTAGCACGGTAAACAACAC
The DNA here is from genome assembly GCA_013339765.2 of Haemaphysalis longicornis. Classification (NCBI taxonomy): domain Eukaryota; kingdom Metazoa; phylum Arthropoda; class Arachnida; order Ixodida; family Ixodidae; genus Haemaphysalis; species Haemaphysalis longicornis. Next base: position 103,193,663 of record CM023452.1, on the reverse strand, counting down.
GGCCTTGAATATTTGTAGGGAGATAATTACAGCGGCGCTGTTGAAGCTTTAGCTAAGACCTGTGGCGTAAGAAAAAAAGAAGCAAAAATACGCACGCGGTGCGTCCTGGCGATGGAGAGCGACAAAGACGCGCACATCGCGGCAAAGGACTCAGGGCACACGCTAGCCTCTTACCCTCGCCTCCCAGGAGGACTCAGTTGAGTCCAGTTCCAGCAGCATCGAGAGATAGCCTCGCAGCAGGGCTGAAATCCTCTTAGAGAGCTCGCGGCATGAAATAAGGTCCAGTGGCGCAAAAAGAGTGTTAGCGATGCGTCGGCCGAGGCAACCATCGCGTTCGTGACGATGCGTCGGCGAGACACAGCGCCTCGTTACTCAGGGCGAGCGCATTGTTTAGACTCTGGTAGAACACTGGTTGGACAAAGAAGAATGTTACTTTCGAGGAAGAATATTCGCAGCGCAAACGCTGTTGGGGCGCTGCTCGAGTACACGAGGCGGCAAGGATCCAACCCCGAGTATTGCGCGGAAGTTCCCGCGCCTAATCGGCCGTGAAGACTGAATTATCCCGAGTACCGTGCTCGTCGGTCCATCAAACTGACACCTTATCACAGACGCCAAGAAGCAAGGTCGAACGTTAGCTTTGTTTCATCAGCCCAGCCCGACCAGTTCAAGATGGGCCATTTTTTAGTGACCGGAGTGTACAATTTCGACAACAGCTTTTCATTCAAGTCAAGCATAATGGGACCGAGAAAATAGATTATATGGGAGATCTTTTACACTTCCCAATAAACCTGCGGGTGATCGTAATTGAAGAAGCTGGTTTCTCCAGACCTACTCCTTCCACAATATTACCTACAGTTCCTACAATACCTAAAATACCCAATACCTACACTGCCTACAATTACCTACAACATCCAGGCCAAACTGCTGGATAACGAAAGGGGCGCCCGTGACTTCTTCTCCAGTACGACACACCGGGTATAGCACATCGCACGGGTCTTCTTCGTCGGACGCCTCATCGGCCACACCGAAGTCAGCGCTGATTTAAAATTATCATCATACAATTAAGCTCTGCTGCCAGATAAAGACCTCTCCCATGAACCTTCAACTAGTGCTGGCCTGCGCTGTGAGAGTTTGTTCTTTGCTTCCCAATTTTCTTATTTCATGGCTACTAGAGTTAAAGACCTCCATCTTGTTTTACCCGTTCTTTGCATGTCCATTTTGTTACCCTGGTCCACAGTTTGTCAGTGCTCCTCACGGTAAAGATTTCAACGTGGAAGGTTGGCTTATCTGCGGTAGTGATGGCTGTATTCATTTATTTTCTTTAGTGCACTTACGTGTGCGGTGTGGTATTCTCTACAATATCCTTTTCATAATCAGTGGCTGCATGAGTTAATTGTTTCGTCTTTTATTCCTGCTTTTCTCTTGGTTAAGCATTTTATACTGTGAGCACCGGGTTAATGATTTTCTCTTTTTTGCGGTTCTCGGATCTGTCCTGCGCTAGACTAAAGCCAGGTCGAGCATTGTTATTTAAACAATACTGCAGACCAGAATTAGGCATAAGAATTAGACACAAGCTTTATAGGTGAGTGACTTTTGGGGACCTCTGTACCTAGTTTAAATGCAGAGCATTTCTTTAACTAACGATGTCACCCGGCGTTGTCGGCGTGCCTCGGCGTCCGTATCAGCCGTTACAGGTGCTCCCTCTCCCCCACTCCTCCTCTCCCGCATCACGCTAACCTCCTCGCTCTAAACAACAGGTCCACACCCCTCCCCCTACACTATATAAAAAAATAATACTTACCGGCGCCCGGTTTCGATCCCACGACCCTGCGGGCGGAACGCAAGGTATATGGTGCTCTACCCACTGCGCCACAAACCCGACACAGAATGGAGCGCTACGAACGCGCCTTATATCCTTGACTCATTCAAACTACGTCAAGAAGCTGCTGATACAACGCATTCACTACCTGTGGGCGGAACGCGAGGTACATGGTGCTCTTCCCACTGCGCCACAAAACCGACACAGAATGAAAGGCTACGGACGCGCCTTATATCCTTGACTCATTCAAACTACGTCAAGAAGCTGCTTATACAACGCATTCACTAGCACCAACTCCCCAAACACTAAATGTTAACGCAATACACCCACCCGCTATGCGACGCATTTACTCGAGTCCCCCTCGCGGGGAGATGGGCCCTTTTTCTTAGATTGACATTTAACTTGGCCGTTTGGCGCCATCCATAACTTGCCAGACACAGCCTGCGCTGGAAACAAAACCGCAAGAATAACGAAAAGTAGTTCGAGAATTCATATAACTAGACGCTATATACTGGGTTTTCTGTTGGCTCATTTCTAACCCTAATCTACGCCTTTTATGATTTTTGATAGAATGACGTTAATCGTGTGCTACCTGTTCTAGTTTGGTAACCCAACGCTGGTACCGGCATTAGTTTCGGTAGAAATCACGTTGTGGTAGCTCAGTGGGTAAGGCATTGCGTGGCTTAGCCCCAGGACGCGGGTTGAATTCCCAGCGGCGGCGGACGTTTTCCTGGTAAGGGCAGAAACAAAAACGCCTGTGTTTCTTCATTTCACCGCAAACGAAAGGCCTCCTGGTCGTAGAAAATTATTCGGAGCCCTGCACTACGCGCGCCTCTCAGCCCAGGTGTTGCTCCCACATTTCAATTACCGAAAATTTAAATATTCACCTTCCGGCGGAGAGGTGCTTTGTTGTGATGATGTCAATTGTGGGCATAGCAACCCACCGTGCGGGCTGAGCATGCTACCGCCGATACCGCGTTGAACGAATTTCTCTGCCGAGCCACGCCACCTACTGAAAATTCAAGTCATTGCCTTCATCACCGCCGCTGTATTGCTGTCCTCTTTCCCTGCTTAAGTTGCTTCTGAGCAATATTGCACATTTAGGCGAGCCTTCCCATCTCGCTAACTCAGTCGTAGCCTCCCGGTGTCAGCTATAACGCTTTTTCCGCGGACACTTGTGAAGCACGGCTGATAACGGCCATCTAGCAGCCATGGTGTAAGGTCCACTGAAGAGGTCAGGGTCCAAGCGCCTGGGCGGTGCGTGAGAACCCGCCACTCTGTCTGGTGGCTCAGCACTGCAGACTCTACGCTGCAGCCTTAGCCAATTCGTCACGGCGCGCACAGGAGACGAATTGTTTGGCCCACTGCATACCACAGGGATAATCCCCCACTTGGAAAGCAGACGGCACCGCCAGATTCCGGGAACCGTCGACGTGACGAGCGGAGGTGGTGGGATTACCGGCGTCGAAGCGCGCGCCGCGCGAGACACCATTGTTAACGCACCCAGGCAGGCACAATGCTCTGTCGCCGCCTTTGGCTCTCACCCCGCGGGGTCGCGCGCACCTGCTCGTCTGCGAGCGTGCCGTTGACCCAAAGATGGCGGCGCCTCATTGAACATTCCGTATCGTGCTGCGTGACAGCTGTCTACGTGAATTTGGGCACTCCCTTACGCGCGTACGAACGCTACAGGGGCGTTCCAGAGAGAGTGTGATCTCGAGGTGTTATAAGGCCAAACTTTGCCTGTAGAAATCGTTCTTGTCTGAGCGCCGAGCTGGGCAGTTCCCGGTCGGATAAGGAGTCTCGACCGTTGAAGCTAGGTTGGGATTTGTGAGCCCCCTAGGATAAAGGTTAGGATCGCTTTGGAAGTTTAGGGTGCAGCACCGTACCGGGCAACTAGACGGATCCTGCGGTGAGACAGGATCTCAGCCGTTGTTTCTCGGGCGGTTTGTGTACGCTCCGAGAATAGGAGAATTAGACGAAGTTGAGGAGCTCGAGTGATTTGTTGTGCACTCGGAGCTAGCGTCTAGCTGAAGTTTGAAGTTTCTCCTTTTTCTACTCATGTATATCCAGTTTTCATACTGTAAATAGCTGTATATAAACTCTTCGTTTCACTTAATCAACCTCAACGCCTCGAGTTTGTCAATTCGACCGCCGTCTCCTAGAACTTCAACAGAATCGCCCTGCCAGGCTCCTGCCAAATCAACCGGAGCCCGGGCGATTGCGTTCCTGATCGACACCAGACTTCGGGGAAACGAACCACAACCATCTTTACTCATGGTGAAATTAAACATCAGCCTAATAACGTTAAAACGACTTATTTTCTCCCTCAAAGAGTCACAAGGGAGGGCATGAGCGTAGAAAGAAAAAGGGAGAGAAGGGAATGGCTGGAAAGAGGGTTGTAACATATCGGCTTCCGAAAATATTTCAGCATAAGAGGAAATTATGACTAAAAATGTTTACTTTTATATTGTATTTTGTATGACTCGTTTTTATGCTTGGCGGGATTTCAGTAGTATTTACCGGTGTGTTGTTTCTTACGAGTTTTCAACTAACGTGCTTGCTAACGTGAGGGCTACGCGCCCACATCGAGCCACGATGACCAAGTAGTGGAACGCTTCTATGAAGATGAGGAATCGGCAATGGCCGAAGTAAAAACACAGTATACCATAGTTATGCGGGACTTCAATGCTAAAGTAGGCAAGAATCAGGCTGGAGACAAGACAGTTGGGAACTATGGTCTGGCCTGTAGAAATAGCAGGGGGGACGTACTAGTTGAGTTTGCAGAATGGAATAACCTACGCATAATGAATACCTTCTTCTGTAAACGGGAGAGTCGGAAGTGGATCTGGAGGAGCCCGAATGGGGAGCACAAAAATGAAATAGACTTCATATCATGCGATCACCCTGCCGTCATGCAGGTTGTGGAAGTGTTCGGAAGGGTAAGGTGTCGTGACCACCGTATGGTAAGATCTCGAATTAGGCTAGATTTGAGGAGGGACCGCAACAAGCTAGTACGAAAGAAGCTGATAAATGAGCTAACTGTAAGACGTAAAGTAGAAGAATTCAAGATCGCGCTGCAGAACCGATATTCCGCCCTTAACGAGGAAGCCGAGGTTACGACACAGGAAGCCAGCAACAACCTTACACGCATTATCACGGAGTGTGCAGTAGAAGTCCGAGGCACTATGGCTAGACAGGATACTGACAAACGTTCACAGGAGACGAAAGATCTAATTAGGAAACGGCAAACCCTGACAATATCTACCGCAGCTGACAGAATAGAACTAGCGGAGCTTTCGAAGTAATCAATAAGCGTAGGACAGCTGACATACGGAAGTGTAATATGGAGAGGATACAATACGCTGTAAAGAACGGTGGTAGCCTGAAAGCTGTGAATAGGCGTCTTGGTTAGGGGAAAAATCAGATGTATGCACTTAAAGATAAGCAAGGCAATGTCATCACAAAGAGGGATAAAATAGTCACAGTGACCGAGGAGTTCTACAGGGATCTGTACAGTTGCCGGGACATCCAGGATAATGCCGAACGAGACAGTAGCTCAGAGGAGATAGACATCCCACCAGTAACGACCGAAGATCTAAGCAAGGCTTTGAAAGAAATAAAAGGGGCAAAGCACCTGGTGAGTATCAGATAACAGCATACCTCTTGAAAGATGGCAGAAAAATTGTACTTGAAAAAATGGCAAACCTATATACGCAATGCCTAATGACCGCAATGGTTCCGGAATCTTGGAAGAGCGCGAACATCATCCTAATCCATAAGAAAGGCGACATGAAGCACTTGAAAAATTACAGGCCGATCATCTTACTGTCAGTCGTCTACAAGGTACTTACCAAGGTATTGGCTAACAGAATTTCTACAACCTTAGATTTCAGTCAACCTAAAGAACAAGCAGGGTTCCGTAAAGGTTATTCAACAATGGATCATATTCACACGATCAATCAGGTGATAGAGAATTGTGCTGAGTATACTGAACCCATATATAAAGCCTTCATAGATTATAAGAAAGCATTTGACTCGGTCGAAACCCTAGGAGTCATTCAGGCATTACAGAACCAGGGGGTAGATGAGCATTATGTAAGAATACTAGAGGATATCTACGATTGGTCCACAGCTACCATCATCCTCTATAAGGAGAGAAGTAAAATACCTATAAGGAAGGGTGTCAGACAAGGAGACACAATCTCTCCAATGTTATTCACAGCATGTTTACAAGAAGTATTCAGAACGTTGGATTGGGAACAGGTGGGAGTAAGGGTTAATGGAGAATACCTCAGTAACCTCAGATTGCTGATGAAATTGCCTGGTTAAGTAACTCCGGGGACTAATTGCAAAGCATGCTTTCCACTCTGGACGAACAGAGTAGAGCCTTGGGCCTGAAAATTATTATGCAGAAAACTAAAGTAATGATCAATAACCTCGGGACAGCACAGCGGTTTGAGATAGGCGGCAGGGCAGTGGAAGTGGTAAGCGAATATATCTACTTAGGCAAAGTTGCGACCCCAGATCCGAACCATGAGTCAGAGATAATTAGAAGGATCAAAATGGGGTGGGTGCATATGGCAGGCATTCTCAGATAATGAATAGCAGCCTACCATTGTCGCTGAAGAAGAAAGTGTATGACAGCTGCATCTTAGCGGTACTCACATACGGGGCAGGTACGTGGAGGCTCACTAAGAGGGTTCAACTTAAATTGAGAACGACTCAGAGGGCAATGGAGCGTAAAATGATAGGTGTAACATTAAGGGACAAGGAGAGAGCGGAGTGGGTCAGGGAACAAACACGTGTTAAGGACATATTAGTAGAGATTAAGAAGAAGAAATGGACGTGGGCAGGGCATGTAATGTGAAGGCAAGATAACCGCTGGTCGTTAAGGGTAACAGAGTGGATCCCTAGAGAAGGCAAGCGTTGCAGGTGGCGGCAGAAAGTTAGATGGGCAGATGAGATAAAAAAGTTTGCGGGGATAAATTGGTCGCAGTTGGCACAGGACCAAAGTAATTGGAGAATAATGGGAGAGGCCTTTGCCCTGCAGTGGGCGTAGATAGGCCGATGATGATGATGATGATAAGGAGGATGATTTTAAACACACCTTAACATGTAATTGATAATTGTACGATTATTAGGTGGTATTGTATACGGCGTAGACCGGTATGTACAACCGGTCGGGTGCAGAAGGCTTTGTGTAAGATAGCGCTGCGCAAACAAGGGACCGAACTATATTCGCGTCGCTTTGTGCGTTTCTTCATCTTCCCCCTTGATGGTGATCCCGACTCACAGCTCATCTCGCGTACCCTTTACAGCGAGCGTATGAAATGTCTCGTAACGTAACTCCCTCCGCGTTAGGGCAACGTGTCGGTGCTGCTCAGGGAAAACTGTAGGCCGTGAACGGTAGGGCTTTAGACGGGCGACATGGACGGTGTCAGTCTTCAGAAGGCGGGATGAATAAACGGAGCGACAATGGTGATTTCATAGTTCACAGCAGTCACTTGGAGTAAGACATGGTAGGGCCGTAGTAACCGGCGAGGAGCTTCTCAGAACACCATACTTGGCGTGCAGGACACCAGAGCCGCAAGAGCAATCCGCGCGCCAAGTGGAGGGTGCTGTGGCGTCGATCGTAACGGGACTTCTAATAATCCTGGGAATTACGTGAGCCTGGTGCGGGGTATTCTGCGGGCAAAGAAGCCATTGCAATGCATCTTGTGAATAACCAGAAGGCAGCGTGGTTCGTTCTGGGAAGGTGACCACGGGCAAGACCGGCTCGCGACCGAAGAGCAGGTAAAAAGGAGAAAATCCGGCAAAATCATCCCGGGACGAGTTGTATGCGAATGTAATGAAATGCAACGGAATATTCCAGTCGCGATTGTCATCCGAAATGTACATGGAAAGCATATTCGTCAGATTTCTGTTACGCCAGACTGTTGGATGGTCTTCCAATTGCTTGATGACGTCCAAACTAAGGTTGTCAGGCACAACAGGGAGCATCTTGGGACCTTCCAGGCGTGTATGCTTACGATAGAACACACCGTCCTTGGGTTGGAACAACCGTACTGATTGGTCCGAAGGGGGTTACTCAGGCTTTCAATGATTTGGCGCAAAAATTCATCCCGGCGCTGCTCTTTGCAAAGTTGGAAGAAAGAGAAAATCGGCAGAAGGAATGGAAATTTTTAGACCACATAGGCTAAGCAGGTTCGACAGGGTAGCGTCACAGACCGTCGATGTCCTGGTGCAGGGGGCCCGATCTGTAGGCGAATAAATAGGAGTACTGTAGGCGGAGAGCCAAGTACCCGACGCGGCCTGTTGGATATTTCAGTAATGCTAAGCAACAGAGCCGTGATGTCTCGTCCGAAAGGAAAGCGGTCGGCCGTTCAGGTAAGACCAAAGTTGCCCACAGCCGACAGGAGCGTGAGGCACTCCCGTTCCGTGATTTAATAATTTATTTCCGTAGGGAATAGGAAATGGCTGGCGTAGACGATCACGCAATTCTAGCCTGATTAGCGCTGAACCAGGACTGCTCCAATCCCATGGCCGCTAGCGTCAGCCTCAAATTCGGTGGAAGCGGACACATCGAAGTGAGATGAAAAGGGCGATTTCGTGAGGAGATGCACCAGTCTGGTGAAGGATTTGGGATATTATAGGCCCCACTCAAAGATGGTGTCTTTTTTAAAAAAATTGGTTCGAGGTTGGACGATTTCAGCAGAGCCTGTTATAAAACGGCGGAAATATTAGCAGAGGACCACAAGTCTGTGGACGTCTTTCGATAAGCATAGCGCAAGCAAGTCCTTAACTGCTTTTGCCTTATCCGGATCAGGCCGTACTCCCTGAGCGTTGACGAGGTTGCCCAAGATAGGTAGTTTACGCCTGGCGAAGCGGCACTTCGCTGAGTTCAGCTGCAGGTTGGCCTGGTAGAAAAGAGCAAGGACTCCGGGCTGGTGTGGGAGATGAGTCTCGATTGAGGAAGAATATGCGAGGACGTCATCTTGATAGCAGAGGCAAGGGTACCATTTAAATCTGCGCTGGAGAGAGTCCATCATGCCCTCAAATATGGCTGGCGCTTTTCACAGTCGCAATGGTGTAACCTTGAACTGATATAGGTCATCTGGATGACGAAAGCGGTCTTTTCTCGGTCCAGCTCATCAACTCCACTCTGCCAATAATCTGAGCGAAGGTCTATGGAGGAGAAGAATTTGGCCTCATGAAGGCAACCTAGGGCATCGTCGATCCTGGGCAGAGGGTGGACATCTTTCTTGGCAACCCGGTTCAAGTAGCGGCAGTCTACACTAAAGCGCCATATGCCATCTTTTTTAAAAACATGTTTGGTGAAGCCCATGGACTGAACGATGGTGGAATTGCGTTCTTTGCGAGCGTTTTCTCAACCTCTTACTAGACGACTCCTCGTTCGGAATCAAAAACACCGTACGGCCCGTGATAGATAGGCCTGGCATCACCTGTAGCAATACGGCGCATCATCGTTGTGCTTTGCCCCAAAGGTTTGTCACCCAATTCGAAAACTTCTTCAAAAGATGACGAAAGATAGCACAGTTTGCTTTCTTGAGCTTGAGATAGGTCTGGGCTGATCAGGGGTGCAAATTTATCTTGCGAGGTAGGTCGATGGTTGGGTCTGTGTTGTTGCATTGGCGACTGTCTGAAGCAAATGCCGAAATATCAGCTGCCGCTAAATGGGTAAGAGCCGCGATGATAATTCCTTCTGGAAGTACTTTTGTATGGTGCGCACAGTTGAGGAGAGGCAAGCAAATGAGGTTCTGTTTGATGGTGACGAGAGTGTGGTGAAGTGCAACATTTCGAATCAACAAAACGTCCACGATGTGAGTAGCAAGGCTGTCGCCGTCTGGAATGTCGGAAGACGTAGTGAGGGCAAAATTAGTGGCGGTTTACGCGGAAGGCGAATGTGTGTGGACGAGCACAGGCGCGGCGGTAGTGAATCGGCAGTAGCGGGAAACTCAAGACCAAGAACGCCTGCAGAGCAATCGATGAGTGCAGCAGGTTCCATCACGAAATCACGGCCAAGGACCACGTCATGAGTATATTTGTCCAAAACAGAGAAAAAATAATGGTATCGTGCCTGGCGATAGTGACGTGAGAGGTGCACATACCAGCGATTGCTGGTTCAACACATTTTTTTGAGTTCCAAATGGCAACACATTTTATTGTTCATCACCGCTGAAATTCCCGTACCCTCGGGCCTGTGGGTTGGCTCAGTCCTTGGGTTGCTGGTTTCACACCGTAAAGGTCTCGGTTGCGATTTTCGGACCCTCATAACAACGTATTTTGATCTTCAGGCGCGCACTCCCAACAACTGCTTGTGGGTTCCCCGCGTCCTCACCACTTTCCCTCATAGTTTATTGCATGGCATTTTCACCCTCTCCACTTCACAGATGATTACAGTTTTTCAGTGACGCTCCATGTATGAACAAAAAGCTTCAGCACCTCTGCTGGTGATAAAAGTATAGTGTATGAAAGCGATTTTGGTGGTCGTTTTATCTCCGTAGTATGCATCGTATATTTTACACTGTTTCCCCTATTTTCATGTATACACAAAATTGCCCAAATATTCGCTTTAAAAAATTTAGAATGCTTTGATTGTGTGCCTTGCAGAGTCAGACTGTTCACACCCCGACTCATCTGTGCATTTCGTCATATCTTCGGCTTGCCCAGCGGGATGTCGGATGTCATTTTTTTCCTCTTAGGAGTACCGGGGACGCATGTACACTGGTGAGGCCGGATTGTTCAAATTGTCTGTCGCAATCCTTAATACCGTCAGTCACTAACTAGTCACGTTTCTCTATCTACGCGAGCTAATATTTTCATGTTTACTTAAGCTAGGAGTTGCTCTTTCAATGTTGGTGTTCGCTGTTGCAAAGTAAAGTACATTTTCCAAGACCTATATCTGCGCATGCGCTTCGCCCACACTTCTGGTGGCTAGCACTTATCGAAGATACTGCGACTAATGTATGCAACGGGGCGCCGTGCTTACCTTCAAAAAGATACTGGTTTACATTCCGGGTCCGCTACCGAGGGTCTAAATCATCAGAGGGCCAAACACCGCAGTAAGAGAAGCCACTGAATTTGGTCAACAGCGCACTCAACTAGCGACCTTCCTCATGAAGTTAAAAAATTGGAGTGCAGTGTGCATGCAGAGCAAGCCTGTTGGCTATCACAGTTTATATGCATCGTGGTTACCAATACTGAGCAACAGCGTCACTAGGAATCATTGGTGAAAGAACCACAGATTCTGATCATTGTACTCCCCGCTACGAGCGCTCTAATTGGCCAAAAAATGTACATTTAGAAGGGCAGCCGTAAATAAAGACCGCATGAGTAGTTAGGCGGAGCTTCAATGTTCTCACTGGTTGCGTCTGTAACGTGAAAATAGGAGGTGTGACCGAACAAAAACTCTTCTGATGGCGCGAAACCAACCTCGGCCCCTGGCGTTATGAAGCCGGCGTCTATCCGATTGCCTCTTTTCGACATGGCGAAGCAGTTTTGATTTGCAGATGGGTGCACGGGCGTGCAAAAGTGGACAAAAAACCGTGCACCCCAACGTGTAACGACGACGATAATACGCGATGAGAAAGTTTCGCGTTCATCCATCGGCGTCGTTGGACGGTTTGGTGCCTGATTTTAGTATTCATTATTTTAATATTTGGTGATTTATTGTTTTGCCAAGAACAAGCAGAGGGCTGGTTAACGTGGGTTTTACATGAAAGCGGATTCTATTGCATATTCTGTTGCACAGCAGTATAATCGTTGAGGAACCATGTTGCCGTTTCACGGCTCTAAAACAAACAAATGTAATCTGTTTGAAATTACTTTGGGGCCTTTCAAACTATGGAATTTTATGGTTGATACAAAAACTGAATTACCAATCATTAAAAACGCTCAACACCAAACCAGTGACGAAGATGGTACAAATACTTTCTTAAAACCGCATGCTAATTGAAATGCCGTCCCAACCATCTGCTCGATTCCTTTTGTAACAGGTTACGACGGCACGCTTTAGCCAAATATGACAGATACCACCACCTATGACGCTGAGATATCGGCGTTTCATGCGACTATATAACGAGTTGGGTGGCTAGCGATATAACAGACACCTGTGGGTTTATTTTGTATCAACTTACAATTCCCACAGTGCGAGCACCTTTTCGCTAAAGGCCGCAAGCTGTAGGGCAAGATGAAAGAATTAACGTCTTTGGCGTTGTTAATTCTTCATAATAGAGTGGGAGCATGATTGTGAAGATTATAATAACTAAGGACCATCTTGCAAACACCCCGAATAACAACCTGAAACCAGCGATCATGAAGTCTCCGTGCTCAAAAAGAAAGCATAAAATGACGCAAGCGATAGAGGCACAAAAAATTTGCGAACAACGCGATGCCCTTTACAATTTTTATTGGCATTCTGTAACTTGGTCATCGCCCCGTAATTCGCAGCTGGTCGACCAGCCCCGTTGCCGCTGGACGAGATAATGCAGGCCATGGCACGGCCCGGTTCATGAAGGTTGAGGAATCGCGTCACTCAGGAACTGAAAAGGGAACACATGGAAGATTAAAACGAGGGCAGGCAGACTGAATTGGACGACCACGGCGGGTAATGACCTATAAGTTGGGCCACAGTGAACGCAGCAGCACTCAAACACCGGGGAAACTTGTGCAATTGAGCTCTGGCACTGGCCAATCAACCTGATTTGCACACATGCTGTGAAAACAAAGCACGTAAATTGACTCTGGTCACCAAAGGCGAAGGGTAGTGGTGTGCGACGACAATGGAAGAAGCGTGTTTCTTCCCGCCCAGACTTACCACAACGGCACTTGCAAGTTATAGCCTCGATACTGCAGCTCAGCCTCTGGTAATCGGGGCAACTGATGTTGAGCAGAGGTGCGCAGGGGTCGGCATCCATAACTGCACACAGAACGACAATGAAGACAGAAGTTTGGACAATTGCATGAAACAATCCTAAATATACAAAACTTCCCAAGACGACCATTTCAAAAAATAGTATGATATTGCAGTACGTGGGTGTAGGTCTGCCCGTATAAATACATTCACAGCGATTCACAGCCACATCCCAGAATGCAGCCGCAACGCGCACTGATAGTCAATGGTAGCGCGCACACCGAGTGTCAGTATGACCGTAATACATACCATGTTTTAATGGATCGTTCATTTCGTTCATTCATATCGATCGTTCATATCAAAACTGTTTGGGCGACGAACCCAGTGCTTAACAATGGACACAAGTAAATAACATTATGTCGGATGACAGTGCTTTAACTTCCAGCCAGAGAAAAACAAAAAACTAGGGTTGCGAAATGCATAGTTCAATAGGAACAACTTTATTGCCCCAAAGGCAACAGGCACAGAGTTGCAAAAAGTTGTTTAAAAAGTCGTCCGTGAAATTTGGCTCGAAAACCAGGACAGGTGTCATCTGAAAGGGTTTTTTAACAGTTTTTCATGAGTCCCGTAGTATGTTTATACATATCGCATTGAAACAAGCTATCGTTCCCGCTCCCGTAGAGCCAGCACCGTAAGAGCGCGATGACAATGCACCTCAACTTATTTATTTAAAATGGGTAGGAATTCTCCGTGTGGCGGAGCGGAGGGGGGGGGCAACAAGATGCCTTAAATGTCTTACCGCAAGAGCACTGGCACCTGTCAGGGCTGATGAAACAGGCAACCTTCGACCCAGGCAAGCAGTTCACCAGGGGGCACTCGGGGTCGTCTGCGGGAATAGAAAAACAAAGCTATCTCTTAAAAAAACTACGCAAACAGTAACGCCAGGCTCCTTTTCTAGCTTGTGAAGCGTCAGTAATTGCGGACGTCAGGGGAGGCAATTGTGGTAATGAACAAATCGTCGGTTGCTCTGCCACAGCTGCTCTTGGATGCCTTGAAAACACAAACAAACAAATAAGCGGATTGGTGAGCGCACCGATGTGTTTTTACTGTTATGTGTTCGATGCAATAAAAGAACTACCGGCCGGAAAGAAGATGAATAAGAATAACAGGCCAATGAAAAGTGTCGGAGAGGGGCACAAGGAGGGAGACAAAAGTTATTACAAACCTGTACAAGCAGTTCTAGCTATTGTGCACAGAGATCGAGTTACATGACGAACCAGCGAGATCGCGATGGTTATACAAACCACCACGATATGTTAACGTTAAAAATGGGATCAATTGAAAATATTAGGCTCACTGGGCCACATTCACTTTCTTTTCATATTACCCGAAATAGCGTTTACCATGTTTGTACGGTTTGAACGAAAGCCGATGCTGGCAAAATAACGCCTCAAAATAGGTTCCAAACGTTGCTGTTAATGGTTTTTATTTGGCAATCAACAAATTGCGTAATTAGCCGTGAAAGTGATCTGAAAATTGAAAAACGAAACTTTCTAAAGAATGCAGGATGATAGGGAAGTAAATCCGCAACGTTATCTTACAAACACACTGGAGTTTGTAAGAGGGCACTTGAGTGACCATCTTGAACTCCAAAATGGGCACTGCAAATTGCCAGACAAATTTACAAAAGATTGGTCTAAGGTAGTGCAGACCTGAAACACCGTGTCATTGTAGGGTTGTTATCAGATATTGATAATGAAGACATGATCTGCGGGCGCACGAAAATTGTCGGGTCTAACAAACAATGCCGCGGCAATGACGATGAGAGTACAAGCAGGAGAAACACCTTACGGTACCTTACCATTGAAAGATTGTTCAAGCTTGCCTGCAAGGACAGCCACCACCAAGACGAATAGCAAGACCCAGACGGCAAGGAACTTCATTGTAGAGCGGCTGAAACACAATAAAGAGATGAGGAAACCTGTTCTTCGGAGGGAAGCTGCAAGAAACCAACCTTTGCGCGAAACGTTCAGTCACCGTTTCAATATGCATAGTTTTTGAAAAATCTGCTCTTTTCTCTCCTGCTTTGGCAACTGTGAAAAGCGGGAAACGCCCCTCAGCCAGGTTCTTGGTTCCCTTCCTTTGCTGTAGGGGTATTTTGTTAACACATACCTTGTCGGCTAATTAAACAAGAGGATAGAAATCTCCCTGTGTCTAACTAGAACAAACGAACATGTCTGAAAAGGGTGACAGGAAGGCTTTTACATAAATATATACATCACCGATGTAAACAGGTTGTACTGCGGGAACAAATTATACAGCAAACGTAACATGCGGCGTATTCTCGGCGAAACGTGTGCTTACAACGCAAAATGCTATCATTGTTGTGGAATTGCGAATGAAAAAAAAAAACCGTTGAATGCGTGCAAAGAAGGGAGATAAAAGGAAATAAATAGGAAGAAAGCTCGAGTTGTTCAGAGGAGCATAGTAGCAAACAGACCCAAAAGGCACCGCGCAAACAACAGTGAAGCCGGACAATTGAAAGAAAATAGTGAATCTCCCTTCCGGTTGTAATGGCAACTAAAGAGGTGAAGATCATGTGGTGTTGGAGGCGGACAGGAGAGGGTGCAAGGCGTCAGTTTCAGTGAAAATAATAAGTAAAGCGGATAGTGGCGAAATTTGCTTGCTGATTGGGGAGTTCATCGTAATAGCGAACATTAAACCGAGAAAATGCCCATCAAAAATCTGGAGCTTTGACCCTGGTTAATAGTCGCTAGTACCATGCATAATCCTGTCAGTAGAAGGCCAACCCCTTTGGGGTGCATTTGCCAGAAACTGAACAGATAAATGGTATTTTTCGTTTTATCAGTTCGGGCTTCTACTCGACGAAAACCGCCGCTTCGTGCGCTGTAACCAACGTGGCCCTTCTCGTAAGTGCAAAGCCGTAGGGCCGCAGGTACTCATACTGTGGGAATTAGGACGAATATATCTATTTCAAGCGGCCCACGACTGTTTATTTTCGAAGTGCCAAAAAAAAAACCTACCGCTGCTCTAATGAAGTTAGTAAAACCTAAGCGTTCCACTTGATGTAATTAAACTTTGCTCGCAGAAAAGGTCAATGGACAATAAGGCTAAATATAATTGTGTTAGCGTACAGTACCTTGGACACACGAGCGAGCAGTGTGGCAGCCAGAGCAATGGGTTCGGGAGCATCCATTGCTCAGCGATGCAGGGCTCTCCTTTTTAAAGGCTGCGGACTTGCGCCCCCCCCCCTTTTTTTGCTTCGATAAAATGTCTATCACTTATCTCAGAGGCCACCCTACCGGACTCAAGAGATTACTTGTTATTTGAACGCAGTAACAGCAACTAGATAAGACCTGCCTCGTTAGCAATATGTGATACTTTGATATTTTTATGCGTGGACAGCAGAAAACAAAGCCGCCACGTGTTTACAGCGTTCGTGTAAAGCTACCACCAGCGATCGCAAGGTTATAGGGATGTTAGGCAGTTCCGGCTTCACGTCTAAGATGCTATCAGATACGCCTAAAGTCGCGACGATGAGTTCCTTTTTAATGACCCATTAACGCGTCTCTTAGTCTCGTGGTATGACGCATATTCTAGAAGCCGCTAAAGATTACTACGAATCAGCCGATTACGGCTTAAGGATAATGAACACACCAGTCACCAGCGATAAGAACAGAGAAACCCTTAACAGGGCCTATATATGCGTTGATATCGGTCCCTTGTCACTCGCCACCCGCACGAGGGCGCTTTATCATGAGGGAATCTACTGCCTGAAATTCAATGCGCATGTTGACCCCATAACTAAGCAATGGTATCTAAAACATTTTCCATATCTGTAGATGACGTTATAAGACTAGGCGGCGTAGACCAACACTGCGTGATGTGAAACGTAGTGTGTCGAAATGGGTTCATTCCAGTACAGCTCATGACATCTTTCTTCGTATGTTTGCAGCTGAAATCGCCTGAGGACTACGTTTCGAGATATTCAGGGCATTGAAACATAGCGTTGACTGCGTAATAACTCAGGCGACCTGTGTTTTCTATACCGTGAGCCAACACGGTTAAAGTGCAGCTGCAGAGAAGCGGGTTTCAGCCATAGTGTGCCGGGGACCACATTGGGTTTTGTGAAAGTGCGGGAGGACCAGATGATGAAACAGCTTGATCGGTGTCATGCAACCTATTGGCACGTGCAGAATACGGTGCCCACACACTTCATATGTGCCCGGTCTCTTCCTCTGGACTTGCTGCACATGCTTGGGATATTGTTAAACAATCTGCAATTGCATCAAAAAGTCTCACAAACACCCATGTGCTGCGTTACTGTGCGTGGATTTTTATTATAACTGCCATTAATAGCAAAACCACATTGTGCTACCACTATGAGAAAAAAAGGGCCCATCTCCCCGCGAGGGGGACTCGAGTAAATGCGTCGCATAGGGGTTGGGTGTATTGCGTTAACGTTTAGTGTTTGTGAAGTTGGTGGTAGTGAATGCGTTGTATCAGCAGCTTCTTGACGTAGTCTGAATGAGTCAAAGATATAAGGCGCGTTCGTAGCCTTTCATTCTGTGTCGGTTTTGTGGCGCAGTGGGAAGAGCACCATGTACCTCGCGTTCCGCCCACAGGTAGTGAATGCGTTGTATCAGCAGCTTCTTGACGTAGTTTGAATGAGTTAAGGATATAAGGCGCGTTCGTAGCCTTCCATTCTGTGTCGGCTTTGTGGCGCAGTGGGTAGAGCACCATGTACCTTGCGTCCCACCCGCAGGGTCGTGGAGTCGAAACCAGGCGCCGGTAAGTATTATTTTTTTATATAGTGTAGGGGGAGGGGTGCGGACCTGTGGTTGAGAGCGAAGAGGGTAGCGTGATGCGGGAGAGGAGGAGTGGGGGAGAGGGCGCACCTGGAATGGCTGTTGCGGACGCCGAGGCACGCCGACAACGCCGGGTGACATCGTGAGTTAAAGAAATGCTCTGGATTTAAATTATGACAAGCGATGCTGTGGTACGCAATATTACAGTCGTCTTGTCGGCTAATTGACGTGTATGTCATTTCCAGATAGTTCTGATGGAATAACAGTTGCAGCCGTTTTCTGTAACGATAAAACATCCGTAGATGAGCCTGTGTTAACAGAACACAATATTCACCACCTGTATAGCATAACTGTTAACTAACTAGTCAGGATAAGTAAATGCAATGGTGGCGTCGTGTTAGCGGTAATGGTCTTATAACTTTCTTCGGGAGAGTGGCGAAAACACAGGCGTTTGCGCCGTTTTTTTGTAATCATAATCAATGTGTAGCTGGCATATGCTTCACTGCAGTAACCCACAATGTGGAAAAGCCAGCTTACAAAGACCAAGCTCACACTGATGCCTTAGAAGGACCCCTGTAATGCTTTTCTTACAGCTACTTTTCTGGCCCTACGTCTGCTCGTTGGGTCGATCGGATACAGACGCAAAAATGTTTTTTTAGTGTTCCAGAAATAGAAAAAAAGGTATTCGGTTTTGGCGTCCACAAATACAATCAAATGCGGCACAGGCTACGCCACATCGAAGCATTCGGATGTGACGAAGCACCCTGATGTTGGCTGAGCTTAAAATATTTTTTACGGGTCATCGTAAATAATGCTTTTCTTATAATGTTTCCCCAAAAGAACATAAAACCACAACAAAAGATAGCAAGAGAGGGCAGACACTACTGCCCGCTTCAAACGTTTGCTGGCATTTTCAGGCCTTGTTCCGATAAACTGGTCTCCGTGCCGCCCGGCCACTGCGCGCTTTGCTAAAAGGTACTGACCACGGAGCAAGATATCTTGCTCCGTGGTACTGACTACAGTGACTGGGACCCGTAACTTTAAAATCTGCACTATAGTGACGGGGCCACCTAAAGTTCCGTCCAGAGGAAACGCAACTTGCGTTGAGAGCAGTCTCTCTTGATTTTTACCCAACAGGCCAAACCTCTACCGCTCACTGACTAGCCAGAATCACTGATAATTATATAATTATCAGTTAATTATAATTATCAATAATTATCAGATAATTATATAATAATTATAATTATTATTAATAATTACAGATGGTCGGACTAACTCTAGCTCAATCCGAACGGATCTCCAATCCGCCACCCGACGCCCGCTTCACAACATTTTAGCGAGAGCTGTGGGTCTGAAATTTTACCTAACCGGCCAAACCGCTTCCGCTCACTGACTAGCCAGAGTCACTGTTAATTATTAATCACTGGTAATAATAACAGGAGATCGGGCGTAACTGGCAATGGCTACGTCGGCCTTGGCTCCAGTGAGCGGGAGAGGTTCGGCCGCTTGAGTAAAAAACCACGACCGACGGCTCTCACCGCGTGAATTGTTTTGCTGTTACAAAACGCTAACCACGCCCCCCCACACACACACGCACACGCACGCACGCACGCACGCACGCACGCACACACACACACACACACACACACACACACACACACACACACACACACACACACACACACACACACACACACACACACACACACACACACACACACACACACACACAAGCGCGCGCACGCACGCACGCACGCACGCGCACACGCACACGCATAAAAAACACGATGCGAGTATCGAACCACGGAATGAAACGTCCGTAGTGTGCGGCTGAACCACTGCACTAAATCCCTTTTTTTTCTTTATTGCTGAACGAGAAACGGCGGCTAATCGGCTGGTTTTGATTTTGTTATATTGAGGGGGCCCCCGTCACTGTAGTGCAGATTTTAAAGTGACGGGGCCCCATCACTGTAGTGCAGATTTTAAACGACGGGCGCCGTCACTGTAGTCAGAACGTCGCTGAAATAGACGGGAAATTGTCCGTGTGTGTTTCATATGAAAATGCCTATTCTCAGCAGATAGCAACATCGCCGGAACTGATGTAATGACCGAGAATCGCCAACCAGGAAGAATGCTCGAGGTTTCCAGTTCGTCTCAACATTTGGAAATATGATTTCGCTCTTTGAAGAGCTGTTTCGATCACCGAAAAGCAATCAGAATTTTTTTCTCTAGCAGCTACCGGCTTCCATGACAAATATTCAACCAAGCTAATTTGGCTGGAAGGCTCTTGCCAAAGACGACTCCAATTGTAGTCGCTCATACTCTTCATCACCATCTTGGCCTGTGTTAGAAAAGTCTCGACTTTACGACAGTATCTTATCTTTTAAACGAGAATGATCCGGCTAAATTTCTTGTAGCATTAAAATGACGCTGCTACTCTGCAAGATCGGTTGCAGAGTTATCACTGCCAGATCTTGCAGAGTTATCACTGCCAGAAGTTCTGAAAAACGACAAAAAACTGACACACATATATTTGTTGCCCTCAAGGCGTTGTATACAAAATTCTTGCGCTTCAAGCGATGCTGATATGGCCTAGTGGTAAAATCACGTCGCTCTTCTTGGAGAGGTCGATAGTTCGGCCGCACGGAAGCTTAGTTTTCTTTTTTGCGATGAGCGTCTCAAAATTTATTTTTTAAAACCAGGTTATGCGACTGTTTCTCCCCTCTTTGAGAACTCACACGTGGTGCTCAAGTTATTCGTCAATAGCTTAGGCTGCGAACATATTTCACACTGAATTGAATAAGCAGTCGGGCATAACTTCAATGTAGGTTTTCTTAAGAAGAGCCACCTTGTTAACAAAACAAAGCATGACGTATGACTTCCCAGTCTAAAATCACAACAGGAATACCGCAAAAACCTAACAGGAATTCCTGTCGTATGACAGAAAACTTTGTTGTGGCAACAGAAGTACTGTTGTTACGACAAAGCCATCTGTTGTTACGACACACATTTCTGTCGTAACGACAAAGTCAATTTTCTCAACGGAAAACATTCCTGTACTTACAACACAGCTGCCATTTACGAAACTCTTCACAATGGGCAATAATAATCCAGACATGCGCAACTACTGATGGAACATCAGGATCACGCCAAGACACGAATTAGGCAAGACGGAACATGAAAATCAGGACAGGAATACGAATCACGACAGAACACCAGAATCCCGACACGACACGACAACAATACGACAGTACGACATGCGAAAATACGACAAAACTACAGACATTTTTTCTGTCGTCTTTTTCGACTGGGGTAGAGTTTAGAAAAATAAGCCTAGCCACATATGTCAACACACCTGTGGGCAGGTGACTTCGGCGATCTCCCCCTTGATCCTACTTCTTGGCAGTGAACGTCAGGTAGGTAGCTATTCGCGCGGTGCCGCCGCCGAACGACGCCGACAGGAAGCGCGGCAAGGAGCTTCCAAGGTCGCACCACAACGTGCTTAAAAATTCCGTATCGCCGTATTTTTCGCTGCCTTATTGGCCCCGTGACGCGATGTCATTGGGGACAGTAGAGAGCCAGCAACAGTCTACGAATTTAGACACTAAAAGAGAAAAGACCAGTTTGCCTCCGGTTCCAAATTAAAAATAAGACATCTGACTTCATTAGGCACCGATCTTAACGGGTCAGTGTGGTAATTTGTAAACATTGCGGGATTACTAGCGCAAATTGTAGTCCGGAGTTCATAGGCCGTGTTTCGACCACTATGCGCGTATACGAGAATTGATTTTGCAGAAAAATCAATTCGAAAATTCTGTCCTCCTCTCTGCACCTCGCCCATTTTCTGTGGCGTTTTCGTGTGATGTCAGGAGGAGATCAGCTGGCAATTGGCTGCGCTACTGCACGGCTCGCCGACCTTCGGACTGAGTCAGTTGGCCGAGCGTTTAGTGCGCCGGCCGCCGGCGGGTCGTCGCAAATCGCTCGACCAGTTGAAACTAAGCCACAACACGTTTGTGAATGGAAGAATGTGCCGTTCTTTACTTTGTTAGTTTGTACACAATACCCAATCTCCGAGTCCGGGTAGCTCCACGCAAGCGCTGTACAAGTGGACACGCGACACTTCGATTACGCTAGTAGGAAAATCCAAGGCCACTTGACGGCGGGAGAAGAGTCAGCTAAGTCAATATAGGTACTAAGGAAATAAAATAAACTGAAACTTTTACCGTACAGAGCAAAACTATGGAGCAGGAACCACTTTTTTTGCGCTGGGTGAACAAGCACAGCGGTCAGCAGCACGACCACACATCTGCGAACGCTTTTTCGTATAAGAAATGCAATTGCTAAACGTGGGATGTTGTCGAAGTTTGGGGAATGCTTACCGCACCAGCGCTATCAAACAAATAGTCACCTAAAAGTACTTGAAATGCTAAAACTAAATAAACGTGTAAACTGGTTGTACATTATGTACCTTATATATCTGACCTCGGTAGCGCTGGCTCGTGGCCTAGTGGTCTGAAGCGCAGGGATTATCATTTTGCAAGTCGCAAGTTCGAATCCCGATGTTTTCTAAACTGAGCTCACGATTTTTGGGCCGTAACGTTCAATGGTCCACGAGCGAGTTCGCAGAACGCCCGCAGACTGACACTGACAAGCTAGCGAGTTCTCGTTGGCGTGCTGTTCTCGTTGGCGTGTACGACAATTACTGAGATATCGAGAATGTCCATGCAACGATACCGTTGGATGTCAAACATGTTGTTTTACAGAACCGAAACCGAAACTTGTTTGAAGGCTAACCTTGGACATCTTCCGATCACGGTGCCATTGGCGGTGAGCGCAAACACGGGCGGCGCTGCGAAGCGTGCCTCTGTGACGTCAGTTTAGGGATTCTCACATTTGTCGTCTGCTTCACCAAGGTTCGCTCTCCCTGCTGTTTCTTTGCGCTCGGTCAAGGTCTGATGCTTGTCCGCACCAGAATTGGCGTGTGGGTAACTTTTTATCATAATAATAGGCTTAAAATCACTCATGGTGTGAGGTAAAGTTTAGTTTTGGATACCGCTAAGGAAGAAACATTGCCGGCGTCGCCCCCTTCCTTGCGAAGCCGGTCCTGTGCGGACCGCGAAGAGTCGGAGCTAGGCGTAAGCTTCTCTATTAAGTAATCTTCGAACAAAGGAAACAGTCAGCTGCTCATGACCGACAACAGCAAAAATGGAAGACCAAAACGAAATCTAGGCCTTTAAGGCTGTTAGCTTTGGCAGAAAGCATTACGATTCCCGGTAATCATATGTAAGGTAACACAGTTTTCGCAACCTTGCCGAACGCTCGAAAGGATTGTATCGCATCGCTTTACGTTATCATGACATGAAAGCATGCCGACATGCACTGTGGGCTGCAAAACTGTAGGGTAATTGAGTTCAAAATAACCCACTGTGTGTATAGGCGCGTGCTAGTTTTCTACCAGGCTTCTAACCAGTAGGAGGTTTATTGAGCACAACAAGTCACGTCTAGGTTAAAGATACAATAACACTATGTTTGTTCAGACCTGGAGGGATATTTCGGTACAGTTTCCACAGCCATATATCTTCCCCATATTGGGATATGCGTTATAGGAAAACTGCATTCAAGAGGAGGAGGAGGAGTAGAGGAGGAGTACAAAACTTTATTTAACAATGAAATCGAGCTGGTTAGTGGGCCGGGTCCTCAGTCCAAGGCCAGAGAGTAAAAGTCATTTTCTTCAATTGATAGAACGCCATCCTGAGTGGAATAGGATTTGTTCTGTGCGCCCGAAAGAGTTGGAAAGCAATAAAGACCTAATTGGAAGTATTCATAGGTTTCGATTCTTGTAATATATGCAGGTATACTATTTATTGCGTTAGTTAGCGAGTATTTCAGGCCTTCAACACCCTAATCATGTCATCATTGTTCTGGTTGAGAGTCAGTTCGTTATGACAACGATGGTTCCGATACAAAGTCGGAGCACAAAAGCCGCCTTCGAGTACTGTGGACAACGTTGTTTGGGAAGCGATCGCGGAGGCGTAGCACAAACCTTCTCATTGTATTTGCATGTGAATAAACAAAGCACGCTGCGGATATGCACCTTCTTACACGCAGCCGTAATGAAAGCCACTTTGTGAAAAAAGGAATGTATGCCATACAACCTGAACAAAATATCCACAATGTGCGACTCCAAAACACCCCCGAACCTCCTAAGAAAACGTTTGTGACGGTGCAGAAAAATTAATTCGTTGGGAAGAAAAAAACAAACCAGAAACATTCATCTGATACAAGACAACAACGAAAGAAATAGAAGACAGCCGTTTTATTTCCTGCTGTGCGATGTGCGTGTAAGGGCTCGCTGCCTGGTACGTAGCATTAGACTGTTGAGTCTTCATAAGAACATCTCAAAAATACTGCAGGAAAGCCTACGCATTTTGAATACTTATCGAGGAGCACTGAGCGCTGATCCTTGCGCGAATAAGCTAGAAAGGACGAGGTACATACGATCTTCTGACCGATGCTCTGAAGAAAGTTGTTGTCTATCTCTTCGTGTGTTGCAAACTTGTGGGGGATACAGCTTCAAATTATTCAGATGCGTCAGAAGCTGGCAAAATAACTGAATCACTAGAAATACGCTTTTTAATGCACTACAGCAACAAAGCGGGCGATTTCTAGCACAGACACTGCTGCCCCTCACAAACGGAGTGTAGCAGACGACAGCGGCGCGAGTCCCTAAGCCGACGTCAGAGCCAGGGGGCGCCACTCAAACATCTCACCGCCAATATCCTCCTGACGTCGGCCACCACAGACCGCGCATGGCAGTTTTTCTGCTTTCACGTTTGATAAAATAATTAACGACTTATCAATTGGATAAACGATGAAAAGTGTGGAAATTTGAGCCAGTCTACGCACTGCAAGCAAAACCGGGAGCTTGAATAACTCATTCCAGTGTCCCTTTATTGATTACGTTTGCGAATATCTCTGCATGACACCGAGAACACACTTACAACCCTAAGTCTTTGTGAGAAAAGGAAGCGTTGCAGGGCGTTTTACGCTCAGCTTCACCTCTAAATATTAATTCCTTTGCCAAGTCCTTACAACTTTTTTAAAAAATTTTGTGAATTTTTTTCATACACTGTACATATAGATAATATACTGACTCTAGCGCTGAGCTAATGCATTGGAACCGTACGACACACAGTGGCAGACATTATACAACAATTTGAAGGTTCCCAGCTGAGATTGTTTTTACGCAAAATGGCGAAATTACTTTGGCAACGTGCTGCTGAGGCATTTCCGCGTCCGGCTAGCGAAGCATGCCGGGAATAATTGTAACATGGCGGCCCGATGGCCAGACGAGTATTAACTCTATGGCCAGACGGGTTTTGTGTTGGCGGCGTCGACAGCATTGCGTAGTGTATCTCCTGCTGGTGACTACCCAACGTGTTTTCGGTTTAGCGTGTGTCTTATACGTAGTGAGACTATTTCAGCAAGACGTGTCAACGATGACACAACACTTGCGCGCAAGCACGAATGCGACTGATCGCCTGCGCGAGAACGCCAAGGAATCAGATGATCCGTACTGGGGCGCACAGAAAATGAATCTCCATCGTGATCTCCGTGCATTTTTGCGTCGTGCCGCTTTAGTTGTCATTATGTGACATTTTAAGAGGCGCTCAATGCTTTTAAAACGAAGGGAAGTGAACTCTGGCTTTAGGTGAATGTGAAAACAAAACAAAACAAAAAAAGAACCTTATCCCACGGGCCAACGCTGATAGAGGGCTCCTGTGCTGAAGTTTTGGCGATATGCAGCGCCCCTAGTGGCCGACGCCTCTGGGTAGTACAAAAGCAGACGACCCTTGCCGCCCTCCGTGTGTTTTCAATTACATGCCAGAGTGAAAGTTGGTTGTACTTTGTTTAATCACTTTGTCGCGCGTTTAGATAACTGCATACTGGATGAAATAGCACCTAAAGTAGTTGCAGAGGATAAACAAAATAATATCCGCTAGAACAAGCCGATTTATCGGATTTCTTTTGAACGAGCTGTCGCGGTCGTCGCGAGGTGAGACAGTATCGCCAGGACGGGTGGTCTAACTTTCTGACGACTATCACTTGCGTGCGGTCGACAAAGGAAAGTTCACGAGAAGCATAAACACGTAACGCTGCTGGTAACTGCAAAAGGTTGCTTCAGCGGGACCGTGCAAGCGGAGGCGAAAAGCGCAGCACTCAGCTGACACTGCTGGCCTGGCGCCGCCTTAAAAACGAGTGGAAATTTTGTTTTGTATTTTCGCAAACTAAATAATTTTTGCGTAACATTTTACGCCCCACGGTTTACAAACGGCACGGTACATGAATACTAGCGAGTAGCTCCGGCAATAGCGTCAAATAAACAAGTTACGTGCTAATAAAGGACGCAAAACAAGCACCAAATCACACGCCCGCTGCCTGCAGAGATGTGTACTTCTATATTTGCATAACATAACACAGCCGCATACACGGCGCGCGGCCCCAAATATTTACATTCGATCATCACTGACTCTGTTGGTCATCTTCTAGTGCAGGGGTTCTCGCTAACAATCTGAACGACGCCACGCCAGTTTTGTCCTCAAATGGAATTAGAGAGAGAGACAAGAACAGAGAATTTGTCGCTTCCAGCTGAATTGTTTTCCATCTCCACACTTCGCCAGCTTAATGTCAAATATTATGGGCCATTCGCTATTTTTCTTGCGTTCAATGCCCTCCTCCCTCTTTCACCCGATTTGCCGTGCAGCCCTCCGCCGTGTCGGGCCCTACACTTCAACGTTGCTGACCCTCATTCTAGCCTATTAAGTGCGAACTGAGAATATATAATGCAAGTGCGTAATTAAGTAAAGTGAGAGCAAGCAAGGAAAGTGAGCGGCCTCTCAGTTCACCCGACCACCTTGTTTTAGTGCCACTAATTTTCGGAATCACAAAACAGATTTCACGCTTCTGACGCTCGCTACATTTTCTCACTGAGACAAGCAAAAAAACGGCAAGCTAACCGTGCACCATGTATTCGTAACGGCGACGTATACGAGCACTGTTTAAGTGCACGCATAGTGCGCAGGTACGCAAAAGAGCGGCGCACTGCAGCAGGCGAGCCAGCGGTACGCTGGACTCGCTGGCTTTTTAAAGAGCGATCATCGCCGATTGCGACGCTCTTCTTTTTTGATCGGCTGTTGTTGAAAAGTCCTTGTCACCTAGAGTATTAGTTTAAACTAGAAGTTTCATTTCAATTGGTCATTGAACCTGCGAGCGGGAGGGTGCCGTCACCGTCCCGACACTTTCGTCGGCGCTGTAAACGTATTTAGCGCTGCAAAGCTTTTTCCCCTAATGCCAAGTTGATCGCCGGAAGAGACCGGACTCGTCGGGGATGGGCTAATGACCACGTCGCAAAACAATCGGGAACATCCAGCTCATTTTGCTTCTTACAACACGCTATCCTATGGGACCCGCGCAGCTTTGTACTACCCGGAAGTTCTGCCCGGAAGCCGCTTGCGCAGCGTCCCCTGGGCAGCGCAGGAGGCCTATTGCCGGGGAGTCGCGGTCCCTTTGAAGCACAGGAACGAAAGAGCGCGGTCGATCGCCGGCAACGGAGTGGCAGAATGCATGCCAATGGGGTATGCGAAATACAGTGAGCGGCGTGTCCCGTTTTCCTTTCTGTCTGTATTCGTCAAGTTCTAGCTGCTTTCCACCACTTCAAAGGGAAAGCTTCCGGGACTGAATGGGGGCAGTAATTTGAGCACAGAGCGCGGGAGGATAGAAAATTAACTTATTTTGACTGATGTGAAAAACAAACCGGATTTCGGTACCTACTTTTCTGTTGCATCTTCCCGAATGTTTGCGCGAAAGTTCGAAGCACGGAGATCTGTATGAAGTTCCATGAATAAAACAACTTAGAACGATTGTACCAGCTGCTTTTATTTATTTTTCCAATTGTAACGATCACTGTCTACCACTTCGTAGCCTGCAGTACACTTGAAGTCGTCAATGTCAGATCGGAATCGCTGTTCAGGGGTCAGTTCAGGGGCAATAGATAAGGTGCTTAACCTGAAGACGATTGACGGCCTCGCAAGCGCCCCGGAAGGCAGTTGCTCAGCGCGTGCATCCGAGTTGTACCAGTTGCACACGTTTTGCACGCCCGCAGACCCTAGCTCGAGACTGCACACACACGCAATAAAGGTGCAAGGGACTCGCGACTTGCTAGCGCACTTAAAGGAGTCCAGAAATACCTCCCGCCGATGCATGGATGTACATGTAACCAAATAAGACAATGTATTAGCAATCTCCTCCCGCAAGAATTTTGTTAAAGCGATGAGTATTAGCTGAGAAATCGTCAATCAAAAACCGCGCATAATCGTCGCGCCACGTTTCCTCTTCTTTTCAACTGTTGACGGCGGGCGAGCACTCCCTCCCATGATGCAGCGCTAGTCAGCGGTGACGTACTTCCGCATTACGCTCCTCCGACTGCGGTCTGCTACGGGCAAGTTTTGTTGAAACCATGAATTCCGCACTCCGCTCAAGGATGGATAAGCGAACGAAAAATCTGGCCACATGTGTGCGGTGGCCTGGCCTTGCCCTTTCGCGGTGTGCGTTGCTGCAGTGCAGCACGTGACTTTTAATCGGCGGCGAACTCGCAGCCGCTGGGGAGGATCTTGCGCTCGGTCCCTTTCATGCACCGCGCACTGTTTATCCAAAAAGCGCCGTATCAGATGTGGCCCCGCTGATGCCGGGTCTTATTTTGTGGTGGTGGTAATTCCTGCCGGCGCCATGCGAAAAAGTCATTTTAAACCGATACAGAACCCGTGCACAAAACGCTTCAATCATGTGACCAGTTCAGCTTGGGGCGACGCGTGGTGGAGAGCGGCAACGTTGGCAAAACATGCTCCGGCGCGGCTCTGAGCTTTCTAGCGCTGGAGCGAGCGCCTTTCTTTGACGATCTCAAACATCGGTTGCCTTGGTAACAATGCACAAACCGCCTCAGAAGTCAGTTACGGTTGCGTGATCCCGGTTCAGCTCGGGGCCCCACCTCGCGACATGTGGGGCACTGCAGGCGTACCACTCACTCTCATTAGGAAGTGTGAGATGCGTTTGGCATTACAGGAGGCGATGGCAGGCCAGGCAAGCTTGGACGTTCCCTGGTTTCCCTATAGGCGGTGTAAAAATCGACGCCCCACGTGACCAACCTACAGTGCACTTTTTGACCATCAAGTCCACCAGACGGCGCCAGCGAAAGGTTACTTTTGGTAGAGAATACAAAACATTCATTCCGTGACTCAAAGAGCCAACACAGTTCGCTTACAATGTGTTGTTTGAATGAATGAATGACTTTATATCAGGGAGGAGGCTATAAAGCCTTGTGAGTAGGGAATGGAAAGTAGGATTGGGAAAGTGGTAGTACAACTAAGTAATGATCAAGCTTCACTGTAGCGGTCACTGTAGCTGTCTCTCGAGGTTCCGTTGGAGCAACACACACACACTGGCCTTCCCCTGAGGGGAGGGGGTGTCCGGCATAGTTCTTGATGGCACATTACGGTTGGTGGGGCAAGACGGATGCGCACCGGTGTTCATTTGTGACTGGTGAACTTGAACAGGTAGTCGGTCAGCCATTAAACCATCTTATAGAGACCATTTTTTAGGGCAAAGTCTGTGATTTTTTCTAACATTTCTGGGTTGACCTTAACATACTCGACATGCTCTAACGCCGACGTCGGAACCGTGGCGCTTGCTAGCAACTGCGTACGGCCGTCTGAGAAGGCTGCACATGACCAAATAAGGTGGAAAAGGTTGGGTTTCTCGTTGCTGCCACAGTGGGGGCACCTTGGTAAGGAGGGACGCCTTGGGTTCGTCCACTTCGATATCACATCAGGGCTATAGGCCGAGTTGGCATAAAATTTGTTCGCGAAGACCTCTCCTGTTCTTGGAAGGGTCTTTAGTGGTGCGAGGAAACTAGGCTGTGAGGCCTCGGCTAGCCGCTGCCGACTGAGGGCTCTAGCTTGACGAAGTTTTTGTTGCCAGTGTTGTTGAGATGTGCTCGGTGGGTCAGATCGTGCTGGAGTAGTGCCGAGAACCTTGGGAGGATTTAGTAGACACTCCCGGGCAGTGTTGTGCGCCGTTCGGTTGCCGTCCGCTCTAGACGTGTGGGCAGGTGTCCAGACAATGCGTATCGTGATTCCTTCATGAGACAGGTCCCGTACTAAGTAGAGGATGTTCGTGGCCGTAGAGTTAGGCGTGAAGGTCCTATTCAGTTCCCGGAGGGCAACGTGCGAGTCAGTGATGATGCGGAACGTCTTTGTGTGGATGGTTGAACAATGGGTCTGGATGCTTTGAACTGCGCCCAGAATTCCAAAGAGTTCCACTTCGTCCGAGAGGCCGTAGGGTGTTCGTAATGTTGCGAGAACCACTAGTTGCGGAACCTCGGGGGAAGTCCAAGCAACAGCGGCTGTTATGTCTTGGATAGCGGCATCGGTAAATACATCAACTTCATCGTGGGCTTTGTCATTGACCAGAGTGCGGACGTACTGTTCCCTAGCTGCTCGTTGACGTCGGGGAATGGGTCGTCGTCGGATATGGCCGATTGCAGGTCTCTCCCAATCTGGGATGGATTTAGGAAAGATTTCAGGGTCAAAACTGCTGTTCAAGGTGTCCCATTTAAGAATGGCTCGTCCGTGTGGCATGTATTCGAGGTGCTTCTGGAATCGCAGCTTGACTTCTTCGACTAGATTGGTGATCGGAGGAAGTGGCACTGCTTGTTCCAGCACGGCCGTCCTAGTGTGGCGTGGTAGGCCAGTCATGGTACGAATCAGGTGTCTGTTTAATATCGTTAGTTCCCTGAGATGCCGGGGACGGAATTCATATACGGGAAATCCGTAAGACTGCCGTCCGTGCGCAACGGCGCGCGCAAGCTTGAGACAGGCGTCTTGGTGTGAGCCGCCGTATTTATTTGACAGACGGGTAATGAGGTGCAAGGTGGAGCGCCATGTTGTCCGAAGATGATGGATCCATGTAGTGGGGGCTATTGCAGCTGCTAATCTGGAGGCCAACTAATTTGATGGTACCATTTCTTGATTCAAAAATCGAATTGGCGATATTGAGGTATAGAACTTGGTCAGGGTTGGTCGATCGCTTGCCGTCAACGCTGAGAAATTCGGTCTTGTTGGGGGATAATTGCAGCTGGAATCGGGAGAGGGCGCGCTCCAAGCTAAAAACAGCAGCCTGGAGTTCGGCCTGCATAGATTATTTTGAGTCATAATCAGCAGCCTCGGTCCACACAACTATATCATCAGCAATGAAGGCGAAACGAGCCGCTGAGTCCACTTCAAGGGTGCGGGCTATACGATTCATGGCCAGATTGAAGAATAAAGGTCCGAGAATTGAACCATGGGGAACTCCTCTGTCAAGGTAGTAGGTAGTCGGTGTTGCTTCCTTTGGGTTAAGGCGAATGGGTCTGTGCGTTAGGAAGCCGCGAATCCACCTCTGAGCCTTCTGACTGGGGAAGGCAGCGGCTAGTTCTTGCAGGATGCCTTCTTGGCTGACGTTATCGAACGCCTTGTGCATATCAAGGGCCAGGACGTAGTCGGGCAGGCTCTTTCGGGATGTCTGGTTTATGACTCGACGAAGAAGCCAGAGGTAATCATGGGTGCTTAAATTGGGGCGAAATCCCGTGAGAGCCGGGTGGAACCATCCTGTGTGTTCCAGGTGGTGTTGAAGCCTGTTGTTTATGAGACGTTCTGTCAACTTGCAAATAACAGGAGTTAATGCGATGGGTCGGAGATTCTCGGGTTTTCGAGAATCTTTGCCAGGTTTTGGGATGGGGTGGATGATACTCATTTTCAAGTGGTCAGGAATTTTCCCAGTACCCCAGGATCGATTGATGAGAGTTAGGAGGGCCGCTTGACCCGATGAGGGAAGATTTCGAAGGTCTTGCCATTTTATTTAGTCGTGGCCCGGTGTAGATTTGGGTTTTCCTTGGGAGATGGCTATATGCAGCTCGCTCTAGAGTCGAGCTCCGCGAGCGGTGCTCGTATATCGATTTCAGGCAGAGGTGAGAGGGTCGAGATGTCAGCCATGGCGTGCGGGAAGAGAGTCTTCACAAGAGTATCTTCCACTTAAGAGTAGCTTGTATGGAGGCACATTTCTTCTAGAATCGGCAGTTTTACTTTCGCCCGTCCACTCAGGCCCCGAAAGAGGCTCCACAGATGTGAGAGACCGCGTTCTTGTCCAAGTCGTTCGCAGAGATTATGCCAGTTTTCAGATTGGAGGATTTTTTGATATTCGTTTATAGCTTTGTAATGGCATTTTAGTCTCATAAGGTCTTGGTGACGTTTACCGCGTTCTCTATACCTTTTGGTAAGGCGTTCAGCGGTACGAAGCAGTTTGTGCATGTGGGCGCCCGGATTGTTGACCTCAGCTGTGCTTGTTACCGTCTCCGTGGAAGTATAACGCGCTTCATTCACAGAGGCAACAAACTCGGACAGCTCAGGTTGTGCGCTCACGTGGAATTGCGAGCGAAAAAGATCCCAGTTGATGTTTGTGTACGCAGTCTTGGAGCGGAACTTTCTTGCTGTTCAAGTGGAGCAGAATAGGGAAGTGATCACTGCCCCATGTACAATCCAGAGTTCGCCATTTTTCCGGCGTGGTGTCTTGCTGCAAGCTGTGGAGACCTATCCGGGTAGGGTGGAAAGGCTCATTGCCGAGTCGGAGGGGGCTATACTCCAGTGCTTCTTCTAGGAGTTTCCCGCGTAGATCGGAGTGTGAATAACCCCAGAGAGTACTTTTCGCGTTGAAGTCGCCTCCAATAATAACTGGACCAGAAAAGTTTAGTGAAAATATATGCGATATCCAGTCATAGGAATCCCTAGCCCGGGAGTTGCATTGAGGTCTGTAATATACCGAGACCATAAGCACAGGTTTCCCACTAGGGGGTTGAAAGCGGACGATAATTACTTCTCGATTTGTATTGCTTGCTTTATCCCATCGATGTTGAACTGAATGGCACGACTTGTGCACCAGAACTGCCGCCTGACCAGGGGTGGAGAGAGACTTGGCTTTTCTCTGTAAGAAAGCGGGATTTTGGGGTCCATGTAGGTGGTGTAGTGAGGAATTTTGCAAGGGCCTCTAGTCTCCTGTAGCAGTAGGGCTAGAGGTCGGGTGGAGGATACCTGTGATTTCAGTAAGGGGCCATTTTGAGTGAAGCTTCGGCAGTCCCATTGAATTATAATACGATTAGGAGGAACTAAAGAGTTCATTTAGGAAGATTTGCTTCTTCTTGCGCTTGGATTCGCTAGGGGCGACTGTCTCAAGAAACTTGCGCATTTGGTCCACGACCTGTTGCATGTCCTGCTTAAGAATGGCGTATTGCCCCTGTAAGTCAGCAATATTGCCGCAGGCTCTCTGCCATTCCTTGCACACCTAAAACTTGATTTGCGCCTCCCGTTGTTTCAACATCTGTTCAATGACATACCTCGTGGGTTTGCTGCTTGCTATCTGCGAAGAATCTGCTGTGGGGTGACGAGAGGTGCGCGAACGGCTTGGCGCACCGACTCCGTGCCACGTGATTGGGGTGAAACAGATTGACGCCGTGTGCTGGCTTTGCGGAGGGAGGTGAGTTCTTTACGCACCGCCTGAAGTTCTGACCGAAGTTCTAGAAAGCTCTTCTTGAGTTGAATATTTTCGATCATGACCGGGTGGTTTTCTGGTAAAGTGGCGGTGGGGTTACGACCAATCATCTGCTGGTGTCCTGTGACAGTGGCTGCCCAGGAAATATTGTTATTGTTGGGCCGGATTGTTTGCTTTGTTCCACGATTTGCATCAGACTCTTTTGGTGAATCGGTCTTTGGAGACTTTTCCTCCTTCTTTGGAAGCCGGCTGGGACAGACTTTGCTTACAGCAAGATGACCAACGGCCTGGCATGGGACACAAAAGGGTGCAGATTCACATTCGTCTTCTTGTGCATGAGTACGGCCGCACTCCGTAAACACACTGGGGAATGGGCAGTATTTGGCCATGTGCCCCAAACTGTGGCAGTTGAAACACACTAACCGCTTGGGACGGTACTCGGTCACTCGTACGAGTTCCATATAATATTTTACCACACGGGGGAGAGTAGTAGAGTCAAAAGTAACGATCGCTCGGTCTGTTTTTCCTATTTTTTGCACTCGAAGTACTTCAGCCTGCTCGCAACGAATCCAACTGTGGATAGTTTCGTTACTATCGTTTGGATCTATTTGGATGACTCCTCTAATGGTGTTCTTAGATGAGGGAAAAAGTTCAATGACTACTTCGATGGTTTCTAACTTCACGTTCTGGCGAAAAGTGAGATGTCGATTTGGGTGAGCCGGGTTGCGTGGCCTTCATCGTATACAGCAATGTGCGCACTGTTAGCGGCGTCATCGAAGGTAACGGCGGCCATTTCGGCGAGCTCTGCACTTGGCGCTGTTCGGCCAATTACACTGGCTATGGCATGTCGAGGAATATTTCTGATTTTAAGTTTGGCTAATGGTCTCAAATGAAGAATGTGGCGTGACCGACTTACCCTGTCTGTGAGCGTAGGTCGGCGCTTTTTGGAAAGGCGAGCTCGTTGCCAGCTTTCAGCCTCCTCGGTGGCGGCGTCCTCTTTGGTTTCTTCCATGCCGTTGTCTTCGAGCTCTTCTCCTTCATAGGCGTTCACGTCCGATGACTGTAGAGTGAAAGAAGTCTGGGGTAGCTGAGGTTCGTTGGAGATCGCCTTCCCGTCCATGGTAGGAGTATGTCCGTCTTCAGTGTGCATAGGAGTGAGGTCCGAGTGAGTGGGAGACTCTCCATCCGCAGCTGCTGCGACAGCCGCACAAGCAGCCGCCACGCCGACAGCTGCGGCCGGCGGTAGGCGAACACGTCGTGGAGGCCGTTGGGTTAGGCCTAACCGACGGTTCGGGGAAACAGACTTGGCTCTGGGACGCGTGGTGGATCCGAAGGGCCGAATTTTGGGTTCGGCGGGGTCACAACATGTCCATGAAGACGGGTAAACACAGGAAGAAGGGCCAACGTCGCTTAAAACGCCAGAACTAGCGAAAAAAAACTGGAGCACGTTTGGAACGCGTCCGCTCGGCGCGGCCCCCTAGCGGCGATCAGTCATGTGTTGTTTAAAAAATTCCCCCGCATTTCCCCGAGGGGGAGAATGTGAAAGTGCGAATGCACGGTTGTCGGCCCGCTTGCGGCGCTTGCGCTCGGCCCCCGCAGCCCGCCGCCTCGCCGCCTTCTCTTCCATCTCTTCTATCGGGTTTGTAGTATCACGTGTACACCACGCAGTTATCAAGCCGCTATAACGCCGCTGAGTCGCCAACGCACGCCGCTGACGACGTAGTTTGAATGCGTTAAAGATATAAGGCGCGTCTAACACTGGTATCACCGTCGCGTCCGTAGCTTGGTCGGTAGAGCGTCGCGCTGCGGCCGCAAAGTCCTCGGATCGAAACCTGGCGCCGGATGCTGTTTCTTTTTTAAATATAGAGAAGCACTGCGGACGCCGCCGACGCCGCCGCCGCGGCCGGCGGTGGATGGTTTGGGGTCGCTTATAAAGTGCATTCGCACTTAAAAAAATATTAACAAGTTCCGCATCAAACATTCGTTGAGCAAAAATGTACGCAACTTTTTTACGAACAGCCGACTGGTGCACCACCTCGTTTCTGAATTCGCCACCACAAAGCCGCCAATTCAAATTGAAACTGCTGCAACGGCTCACCGGTTTCTATGTGCGCGGAGCACTGGTTTCGTGACTGTTATTGCTGTTATGTGCTTTTGCGTCCATCAGTTGTTGAGAGGACTGGCAAAACACGGGAATTGAGTGCTTGTGGAGTGACGAATGTGGGAAATTCCGCATCGGAAGACAGCTGTCGAGGCCAGAATATTTGATTCTTCCTACAGAAGGTGAGTGTTATGCACTCCGCTAGAAAGACAGTGCAAACGAAACCGTTGTCGCCGTCAATACCTCATTTGTGCCCTTCGTTCGAAACCTTGGCGCAAGTGAACGAGTTGTTATGGCAAAAAACAAATGTTGTCACGAAAGCGCCGTACAATTGCAGCGATCGAAATGAAATTATGTCCTGGCGTCTGTAAACTTGCGGATGTCAATAAACGATTTGTTCTCACTTGCTGCTCACTGTGGTCTGTGCCAGTCGAGGCCATCTGGTCACCTGGCGTAACATCACTTCACTGGCGTGACGCACGTAAACACGCGGCCAGCGTGCCAGCCAGGAACCAGCCGGAGCAGCCACGGCCGGAATCGACGCTCCTTTCGCGCGCGGGAGGAGGAGAGTCGAGTCCGGCTGTGGAGCAGCGAGCCGGCGGCCGCCGTGCGAGGGCAGCCATGTTATTAAGGAGCTCAAGCGGCCTGTGCCAAAAGCATCCGCCATGTTTACAAAGCCGTGTTTACAGCGCCATCAAGCGGGCGTGTTCGGTAGTTCACGACGCCGCCACTACGCTTTTTCTGGCACTACAGGCTAAGCTAGACCTTTGCTTCTCTAAAATCCTCCCTGTTCTGTGGCGATGGTGTGTGTGTTGTGGACGCCTTTGTTTCGCGATGAAATGCGACGTTGTGCTTCTGCGGGTGGATAGTGCTTCCCATGGTCTGGATTATCTTTCTCCAGCGACGTACGACTCAACCTCGCATGGGGTATGTGCAGTGGGCGTGGCTAAAAGCCATCTCGGCTTGCGCGCCAGAGTTAAGTGACTTGCTGTTCGTCCCCGAAAACCGCGAGCGAGGTGAGTGCCGAACTTACGACGGGCAGGAGGAGGCAACCCATCGTCTGTCAATTGCGGTTCAGACTTGCAACGCATGTTATGACGTTGTGTTCGTTCGAAACGCATCTCTGGATTGTTTTGAAGTGGGAAAAAATGTATCCGTCAAACCCGGGCATTCGGCTCAGGGCATTCTCTGCGATTGCACGAAAAAAGTGCCACGGGGCTTCAACGCTTTCTTTATGGAACGTACTCCGGTAAGAGAATATCCATGTCGTGTTATGGCCGTGTTGCATTCAATACGAGTGGTTAAGCGTTTGTTTACACTTGTTTCGTTTGTCGTAAAATGTTCAAGCACTCCGACACTCCCCTGGCATATCAGCCGGCGAGTCGATGCTGAGCAGACGACTCATCTCTTTGCCGGAAGTGCGTGAAAAAGCCGCCCAATAGCAGGATGTCTAGCTCATGACGAACATCTGGGAATCGATGATGTAGACATGTGAAGATGACGGCGTCCAAAAACACGAAGGAAAGGGTGAGAAAAAAGCGACAAACTTTGCAACAAAAGTGTGAGCTTTCCGCCGCGCGTAAAAGAGTAATACTTGGCCCAGATGACCTTGACGACCCAATCTAACGATTGCGCTACTTCATTTAGTGTGCTCAAAATGCATTTCAGGGCCCCTTTAAAGAAAATCGAAACCAAAACTGAACTACACATTCACTCTTTGTTTGATAATTAGAGCTTAATTACAGAAAAGGTTTAAAGAGCTAGTTTTAATAACTGAGGCCATTACTTGTAACTATTTTGCTTCATTTTTTGTTTGAGTTAAATAATTACTAAAACAACTTTTTGGTGGGCTGAATACAATTGTTCTGGCAACCATGAGAATCGTATCATGTCAACGCCCTCGATTAGTACGGTTATGGTCCCTAGAATTTCTAGGACCATAGTACGGTCTCGGCATGGAGGAGCTCGCTCAAGGAGGTTATACTAAATAACCTCCTTGAGCTCGCTTTACCCCCCTGAAACTGAAGGTGTGTCGTCCCAAGGATCTCAATGGGCGCCTCAAGGGGGCGCTATGCTTGCGTTCGGTTATTGTCTACATCGCTGAGTTGTTGGAATAATCTGCTCTATCCTAGATAAAGAAAACTGCGCTGTAAAAAGCCAATGTTAAAAATGTGGTCCGAAAATTTTAACATTGTGTCATGCAGCGAAGCTCCCTTTTTGCATCGACAACATTGGCTCATAAATATTATCGTTCAGGAAGCCAACGACCTCGGACAAATTTTAGCGCAGAAAAACCGCGAATTATGGTTTTTAATGACACTAACACTGGCGCAGTTTCATTCTAGCATGGCGAATCACCCAGAGTGAAGGAATACAAATATTTGTGAGGGGGGATAAACGACAACTACCTAACAACCCACGAGGAGAAACTTTAGGGTAAAGCAAGCGAAACGCAGCTATAATGAAGCATAGAGCTCTGTACGGGTACAACAAATATGAAGTAGTGAGAGAAATGCGGAAAGGAGTAATGGTTCCGGGTCTCACATTGGCGAATGCAAAGCGTCAGATTTTAAGCAAACCAGACGCTCTATCAGGCCTTGACGAGAAGCAGAGAACGATAGGCCACTTGGCCTTAGGAGCGCATGGAAAAAGAACTAACGAAATAGTGCCAGGAGTTGTGGGTTAAGCGTCGTTTGAAGTTCCAGAAGCGCTAAGTAAAATATGCTTTGAGATGAGGTTTAGAGCAATGGAACAACGCAGGTGGGCAGCTAAGGTGTTTAGGCACCTATAGATTAAAAGTGTCGGCACGCAGTGTCATGGGAACAATGGAAGGCTAACGATCAGTTACCGAACGAACATTGAAGAATCCAAGAGAGCAAAGGTAACCAAAAATGAGGCAAGGCAGATAGGAACGAATAAATGTAGAGAAAAAATGGAAGCTAAAACGCGGTTAGAGATGTACAAGGCTTCGAAATGGTACATGAGAAGGGAAAATTTCTACGATGATTTCAATGGGAGGGCTATGTTTCTGAGACTTTAGCAGGCTGCTTGCGAACTAAGAGCTTTGGGGAGAAGTATACACAAAATGGTTAGTGTGCGTGGTGCGAAGAAAAGAAAAGAAAATATGAGGCACACAGCGTCAGAATGCGAGTGCCTCGATCCAATTGAAAAGCATGTAAAGCCAATAACGCAGATAAAGCGTGAAACCGGGACCACTGAGAAGGTTGGAACGCGGAGCATGGTCAGCACGTGTGTAAGAGAGACACGCAATAAACGCCGTGTGCGACACGGCTGTAAGAGGAGGAAGGGTTGTGCATGAGGCTGAACGGCAAACTCGACCGAGAGAGGGAACGAATCCAGACGCATTTTTTGGAATACAGGAATGTGTCGAAGTATTTTAAAGTAACGCTTTACTTCCCTCGTCGAGCGGTTCGGCCGTCGCGGGGAAATTGGCCTGCATTTGGCCGCGCCAGTGCACTGTGTCTTTGGCAACGCATGCAGTGACTCGCCGGGCTAAACAAGGTCCTATACTCCTCGCACTAAATTCCCCGTGACCTGAGCATTTTCCGGAAGTCTTTTTCTAATTGGCTATCAACTTTGCCTGCTCTTCCGACTGGCAAACCGGTTGTGTGTGTTTTTGTCATTTTCACGTTTCAGGACGATTACTGGTACCAGTTTTAAAGTTTGCCTTATTTTTCTCCACTGAAAACGTATAATTATTGGGCGGCAATGAAAAACTAACCGATATGCAGCAGATATGACAACGCAGGTCTGTTTTGGTATTCAACAACAATATGGCTTCGATGTCACCCCCTCTCTGTGATCGGATGACAAAGGAGTTCATAGTGTAATAGTTTGATGGCGAATTCCATTGGGAGAACAGGAGCAAGTGGAGCGAGCAGCCAGGGTAGCACACGGGAGTAACGGGGACGTGTGCTTTCGTTCCGCGAATGAAACATTTGCGCTGCTCCGGGAGCAGTGAAAGAGGGGGAGGGCGCGATGTCAAGAGTCATGTGACGAAACTTTCCCGCTCTCGCTTCCCGGAGCATTTCGCGCGCTCGTTGTTTTCCGCACGCTGTTCCTCGCCACGTTTGCCAGATACGTGCCGGTGGTTTTGTGTCTGCCTTCCGCATGAGGACGAATGAACAAGCCGAGCGGATGTTCATGTCCATGATAGGGTCACCATCGCATCTCCGAAAAATTATCTGCGAACGATAACAGCATCCGCCGTCTTTTCCAGATGCGACTCTACCTTCGGTCGCTGCTCCGGCGGGGTGAACAGGCGCTCGAACATAAACTCATGCAATGTCAAATCCTCGTCGTCGTCGCTGCTGCTCCTGCTGTCCGATGATGAGTTTGATTGATTGATTGTAGGGTTTAACGCGCCGACGCAACGCAGGCGATGAGGCGCGCCGTAGTGGGGGGCTCCGGATTAATTTTGACCACCTGGGGATCTTTAACGTGCGCCGAAATCTCGTACACACGGGCGTTTTTGCTTTTCGCCTCCATCAGAAAAGCGGCCGCCGCGGCCGGGAATCGAACCCGCGACCTCGTGCTCAGCCGATGATGAGTTTGCGCTTGAATCTGTGGTGCTTTCATCATGTAAAAGTAGCAGCATCGTCCAGACGGCCGCTCTTAGCTGCTGCCGTACGCACTGAGCGACTATCGCGGCTGCTGGATTCCGCCATTTTTCCTCCGCCAACCGGGGATAAAACCAGAAATGACGTAAAAGAGGTCATGTGACTTCCTCGGTGTTCCCTGTTACTCCGCCGCTGGCGACGGAGCACCGAGAACTGCTCTCGGCTGCTCTCGGCGCCAAAAAAGTGCTCCTCCTCGACCAATAAAACACAACGCCCCTGCCCCGGCCCGACCACTGGCCGACTAACAGCCCTTTGGGTGCAGTTAGAAGTGCTCCTGTTCACCCAATGGGAAAAGTGCTACGAGAGAATGCGTACGTCACACACTGGCAACTTCATCCTGCTTAAAAGTGGCGGTATTCCACTTAACAGCTTCCTGGTGGGGGCTGTTCTCATTGTGAAATAGCGGAAAAAATTTCACCGACCTTCCGCGCCCTTAAATCTCTGTGAATTCGAACACGCGCAGTTTCACAAGAAGCGCCATTTAAAACAGTTGTTTAGGCAAAGAAATAATACTTTTCACAGTTAACAAGTCAGCAGTAACGGTGCAAAAAAATAACTTCCCGTATTTTGTTTTGGTGTGTTGCAGTAAAAACGGAATTATTTGTTTTGCGTAACAGCAACATAAGAGGGCAGACAAGCCCCTCCATTTAAAAGAACCAAGCGCATGGCATTTCTCCAGACTCTTTCTAGTCATACAGACTCTATGCTCCTAGTGGGCTGTTGGGCCACTTGATAGAATTCTAGCGAAAAATAACAAAGAAAACTGACTGTTTCATTTATTACTGCGCTGATTGAGGTTGAGCTTGGACTATGGAGTGAAACGGCCGCAGCGTTGCGCTCTGCAGTTTTCAAACGTAGCATTTAGCTGTCCTTACCGCGACATGACACCCATTGTCACGGCCGTCTTTTTCCGTGATCAGGCCATAAACGTGTAACAAAGGCGCCGACGGTATCGGTGCGGCGGTGACGACCGGAAAGGTGATAATGCAACAAAGCTTGCATTGAAGCAGACAGCTCAGTTATATTGAAAGAAA
This sequence comes from Haemaphysalis longicornis, assembly GCA_013339765.2. Taxonomy (NCBI): domain Eukaryota; kingdom Metazoa; phylum Arthropoda; class Arachnida; order Ixodida; family Ixodidae; genus Haemaphysalis; species Haemaphysalis longicornis. Next base: position 103,152,734 of record CM023452.1, on the reverse strand, counting down.
TACATACAGTAAAAAAGGTTCTGGGATGATCTTTACCTCAACGCTGGCTTTTCGCTCGCTTTTCTATCAAAGTTTCTTCATTTCATTGATTGTCGGGTTTAACGCACCGACGCAACGTAGGCGATGAGGCGTGCCGTAGTGGAGGGCTCCGGATTAATTTTGAACACTGGGGGATCTTTAACGTGCGCCGAAATCTCGTACACACGGGCGTTTTTGCTTTTCGGCTCCATCAGAAAAGCGGCCGACACGGCCGAGAATCAAACCCGTGACCTCGTGCTAAGCAGTGCAACGCCTTAGCCACTGAGCTACCGCGGGGGTAAAGTTCCTTGATCGCCTTAAACAGTGGACGCCAATATTAACCCGAAGGATTGCGTTTCCTATTGGCAGCCTCAACTGTCGCCCAAATTTTTATAATACATTGAAACCCCGTTAATACAACTTTCAAGGGACCGCGAGAGAGCGTGGTATGAAGGGGGTGTCGTACGACCGGGGTGCGGGTGAATGCCGGCCTAGTAGACGGTCTCACGTGACAGGGGGGCTAAGAACTTAGTTAAACTACTATATTAAACACGTTATGGCGTGAGGTGCGAATCTTTACTGAAATCTTATGTTTAAAAAAAAGAAATGCCTATGATGGGCCCCTTCACCCATCCATGATGGTTAACGTAGTGATGGCGAAGGCGAAAGAGCTGGTGTCGGACACAGTGATAGACAAGCACCTAGTGGTGACAATGGGAGGAGTAACCGACGTGTTTCAGCGTTAGAAGGATGGTTTGGGCTAGTTGATCCACACGAATTGAAATTCAAAACAGGGAAGAGGACGAGGCAAAGCGAAGCAGGTGGCGAAATGGGTCAGTGAACTCAGGGAGATATCGCACGACGCCGAGGTCGCGGTCTGCATGGCACCGGATGTTCAGGGTAGAGGAGGCCACGTAGCAAGGGCAGTAGTAGAAGCGAATCGGGAAATTTAGAAGCTCGCTAAAGCAATGAATTTTGAAGTGTCTGACCTCAATCGGGAAGTGCCCCGTGCGGGAAGGGGCCAGGCGATTGTTAAGGACGGAGTGCATTTGACTGAGAGTGTAGCCGAGCAGGTGGGGAGGTGACTAGCTGCGCGGGCAGTATATTTTTTAGTGGGGCCAAGAGCATCTAGGAAGCAGGACTAAATAACAGGCACAGTGAAAATGCGGCCGGGGGCAAGCGATTGCGATCGAGGTCAAAGGTACAGCGCAAACGAAAGTGCCGAAGTTAGCACACAGGGCGCACAAAAGCTTAGAAGGAGCCTGAGGTAGCAATAGAGGCAAGCGCCGGCACACGGGAAACCGACGCTTATCCCAAACATCGCAAAAAACAACTGAAAGAAAAAGCGAGGAGTGGCTAAGATTAACTACATACACATTAAACATGCGGGGGGGGGGGGGTGATAACGGAAAAATGGTTAAAGGTTCGCAGTAACCTTGAAAAACAAAAAAATGAAGTATATGCCTTTACAGAAACTTTTCTTCGAGTTTTAGAAGAGCCCCCAGTAATGCATGAATATAAATGGTAATGTTGTCACAGAACCGTAGCTACTAGGAAAGGGGAGGGGGTCGGCATGCTTATCCAACAGGGAGCCAATAGGCACATAGTAAATGAAAACTGCGAAGAACATATTTGAGTTGAGGGCACGATAGCAGGAAGAGAAACCCTGTTGGGAGTAGCCTATCTTTGTTCAGGGGATGATAGGGAGGTTAGAGAAAGAAATGAAAAACTGGTAGGCTGCGTGAAGCGGGACCTCGACCAGTTAAAACAATTGGGAGAGGTGATTGTAGTAGGATTCTGCGTTATAGCAAAAAAGGGCAGGAAGTGTAAACAATACATCGCGGGACTTGTATATGCAGATGACATAGTACTACTAACCGACAGCAAACAGTGTATGCAACCGCTCACAGAAGGAGGAGGAGGAATAACTTTATTGTTTGCCGAGGATGGGGTCAGGGGTAGGGTAAGTTGTAAGTCCTTTCCCCACCCCTCTTCAGCCATCGGCCAGGAGCCCCTGCTCCTTGGCGGCGGCCTCGGCCATCCGGGCAGCCCAAGACTGAGACTCTGCGTCCGAGCTGAGCATTATCGTCTCCCACTGCTCCGGTGTAGTTATCATTCTTCTTGCCTTATCTGTGGTGGTGATGGCAGGGCAGGCCCGTAGCATGTGTTTCAGGTCAGCCCTTCCTGTGCAGTGTTTACATCTGTCGCTGTGCAGTTCTGGATAATAGTGATTGTACAGTACGGGGTTGGGGAACATCCCCGTCTGTAGTAATCTCCACGTAACTGATTGTTTTTTATCTAATGTTTTGTGCGCCTCTGTGTATTTTAACCTCCCAGCCGGTAACTATCGATAATTTCTCTATAAGTGACCATGCGTTCACTGCCGGTTCTGGGCGAGGGCTGCTCCGCGGTGCTTCTCTGGCTAGCTCGGCCGGTTAGTCCTCGAGATAGGTTGTGTGCGTCCTCGTTGCCGGGTAGGGCTATGTGAGCTCGTGTCCATACTAGTTTTACTCTTCTGAGCCTTTCTCCGCTATATATATTCATAATTTTCACCGCTTAAGCAGATATGCGTCCTCTCGAGAGGTTTCTGATTGCTGTCTTGGAGTCAGTGATCATATATCTTTTTTGTGTTGATGCCAGCGCCGAGGCAATGGCAGCTTCTTCCCCAGTCTCAGGTGGGTTTGCGCGGACTGAGCCTGAGGTTATCAGGTGGCCGTGCAGGTCAATCGCCGTTATTTCCATGGCAGTGCGGTCCGAGTATTCAGCAGCTTCGACGTATATCGCCTCCCTGATTTTTTCAAAGCGGTTGTGGATAGCTTTGGCTCTTTCTTGCCTGCGCGCTTGGTTAGATTGCGCTTGATGAGGGTGGCAACCGTCGGTTTCTTATCGCTATCGCTAGAGGAGTGTTCATTTTCCGCATCGAAGGATTTATAATTCGGTAGTTTGGCTGGGCTTCCCCTTTCTTGCAAGCAAATTACATCGGGTCTTTCCTCTATGCGGTTATTAAGTATAAATTGATCTAGATTTCCTCTCTTCCTCCGAAAGCCCCTAAAATTCCATTGCCATACAACAAATCTATTGCAGCGATTATTGGCCATACGTGATGGGTTGAGCGGCTTCAAGGTTGATCCTGGTACTTTCTGTCGCGGGTGGCCTGGCGTAGGACTTGGTCGTTTTGATAGGACCTATTTGTCCGCTGCCTCGTTCACTGAAGCGGGCATTTTCTAGTGCAAAAAGTCTCGCTGTTATGGTTCGCTCAAATTTTGTAAGCACACTTTCAAACTTTTCTTCAAACTGTCGTAGTCAAGTGTTTAACAGTTCTTCATCAACAGTCTTTCCTTGAAGCGTAATGTTGTCTGTTTCTTCTGCTTGCTTGCTATGGGCTGTTGCCCTTCTTTTCGGAGGGGGAGATTCCGTACCTGAGTTCCCTTCTGTCATATTTATCGGCATGTGGCGATCAGGTTGCGTTGCAACTTCCATCTTTGTTCCCTCCTGAAAATACTACGTTGATAAATGGTCCTTGTTGGCTTGTTTAAGGCTTAGTATACCTGCCTTGAGTGGCCTGTTTTGTGCTATTAGTATATCTAAGATTTGTCGAATTTTAGTGATTTGCGACTGGTTTTGTGATTGGCTTTGATTATTGATATGTGTGTGCTGTGTGGAGCCGTGGGAGAAGACACCAGTCCAGCTCACCTTATTTTGTTGGGGCTCTTTTTGTCGACATTCCTTCTGCTGCGCTTCTCTGGTTCCGAGCCTGGTCTTGGATTTCCACCTTAACGTCGACCTTGATCTCGAATCACTCCTCTGCCGGGTCCGGTGGTCCACTCTCCGTTGTCGGGACGTCAACCTCGAGCTGCGCCGATCACGAGCCGCGTCGTTGTGGGTGCCGCCTGCGCTGCTTTTCTTCTCCGTGTTCCTGTGGCCTCCATTGCCGCTCGCGTTGTCTCGGGAGGGTAGACGTGGGAAAGAGCCAGACCGGTGTCTTCCGAGGTCTTCTGTAATTCCTTTAATGGCACGGTGTCTGAGAATTCCCGAATCGCTGTCGCCTGCGCTGGGCTGGTTGTGCGGGTTTACCTTCTCTTCCAAGATTTTCTTCGTCTCCCACTCTCGCTTCTTGAGTAGGAAAGGCATTTGGTAGCGTTGGCGACACTTTTTGTCGCCAGTTCGGTGGTCTCTGCCGCAAAGCGCGCACTTGGGGTCACACTTGTACCAGAGTCCTTCAATGCCTTTGTGGTCATGAAACTTCGGCATCACGCAATGGGAGAGCTTCGTTCGCTGCCGCGCCGCGGCGCTGGTGTTGATCGGAGGGCAACCGGGGGCGTGGTCAAAGCGCGTTTGGCAGGGAACGAACCACGGGGTAAGATAAAACAGACGCTGGCCGCCTTATCAGCAGTGCGCTTTCGCTTTACGTGTCGTGCGCCTCTCAAATAGACTTATCATTTTGTCAGTGGCGACGGGCATGCTGCTACTGCGTTCCTGCCTGCCGGTCTGGCTACAGAGCAGCGGCGGCCGCCCGATGCCCTCCGATCTGCGGTGGCGCCACTCGCGGTAGCCTTTGTGCCCGTACAAAACTTGGCTGGGAGTTTCATGACCAGAAAAGCATTGAAGGACTCTGCTTGTACTTTTGTTGCGGGTTCTTGTCTGCACAGTCCCTGCAGACACGTCCGTCCTGTGGGCACACGTCCGTCCTGAGGCCGAGTCGTCCGCACGTCTCGCATACCTCATGCTTCTTCTTAATCAGATAACACCGATATTCCGCGCCTTTGTAGCAGACGAAGTACGGCACCGCCTCTCCGTCGAACACCACGAGTGTCGAATTCGTTCGGCCCCTTCTTCTAGCCTGAAGAATCGCCGGGTTTCGTTTATTGACCAAGCTCCGAGTGATGTCGTCGTCACTGTCGCTCGGCGGTATATTGTGGATTACGCCCTTAGAGGTGTCTTCTGGCGGTGCGGCGTATGCCATAACTTCGTGAAGGTGCTCGCCGATCGGGATCGGGATTGCCTTTATTGCGTTGTATTTCGCAGCCCTCTCCATGCTTGCGGTGCGTGCGACGATGATGTTTTTTAGAGCATTGATTCGAAGCATGTCTTCCTCTGCTCCTTTCACCGTTAGTTTCGTGGCGCGAAGTATCCCGTCACGGAGCATGGCTTGGCTGATCTTGGAAACATCTAGGCCTTTTCAAAGCACAAATTTGGGCTAGTTGTTGATACGACTTCGACATGGTAAAAAGCGCACTAGACGGGGACACAGGAAAAGACAGTGACACGGGACGAGCGCTAATCCCGTAGCGCTCGTCCCGTGTCACTGTCTTTTCTTGTGTCCCCGTCTAGTGCGCTTTTTACCATGTCGAAATCTAGGCCTTCCCCCGGGGGAAGCACGATCTTGATATCTTCACGTGATAACTGCGGCTGCCGCGCAGGGCGATGCGGCTTGCGTTGTCGTTGTCGAGAACGCGACGCCCCACTGGAGGATGCGGGTTCGACGCCATCTTGTCCTTTGCTTGTCCCTTGCTTTGGGCTCAACTGGAGTAGAGCTCGAGCGCTTCGTTTTCGGTGGCTCGTCAGCCAGCCCGCCTCACTTGCAAGCTCTTGATGTGAAATTGCCTCACCCTCTACTTCGACGATCTCCATTGGCCTTCCGGTTCCCGGGGGATGAGTTCCGAAGAACGCTGCAGTCGCCGACGACACTCGCGAAGGCGAGCGGCAGCCTCGGTGGCCGCCACCCTCCTTGTGCGGAACCGATGTTTCAAATAGGCGAGCGAGCTCCGGCTCTCCCGTTGTGAAAGACCCTCGGAAATGTCCAGCACACGGCTCAATCTTCACGAAACGTGTATCCACGGGTAGCATTCACCTTTAGGACACGCTATTCAGATGATGTTTGCTGGTAGATTCGAGATTCACGCCACTCAAACGCAAAAAACTGCAGAGCCCATGTGAGTTGCGTTCGCTCCACTCGGCCCACAGATATAGGCAGAAAGAAGCCACTGAACTTGGGTTAGAGTTTAGCACAGCAAAGTCGGGAGTTCAGGTTTTTAATGACGACGCCCGTGACGAATCGGTATTCGTTCAACAAGCAGCAATACCGCGGGTAACGGAGTACAAATATCTGGGCATGTGGATAAACGCAGGTCAGGCGTATCTAAAAACTCATGAGAAGCATGTAAGAAGGACAGCCAAAAGAAATTCCTCCATAATGATGCATAGTACGCTGTGGGGATATAACAGATGTAAAGTAGTGAGAGGAATCTGGATGGTAGTGATTGTACCAGCACTCACCTGTTCAAAGGCAGTAGTGTATCAAATCAGAGATTCAATGAGGGCTGGCATTAAATCAGGGGGCGGTAGGTCGATTGGCATTAGGAACACACAGTAAAACAAAAAAAAGGCAGTGCAGAGAGACACGGGACGGGGCTCCTTTTAAGTCAGAGAAGCACAGAGCAAAATATGTGTTCAAGAACGACTTAGAAATATTGATGATCACAGATCGGCGGCCAAATTATTACGCCCTCTTTACATGAAAATCATGGACACACTGTGGAGGAAAAGAACCCGAAGGCGCAGGACAAAGTATATGAATTCTGGAAGTTTAAGGGAAACGACCAAGGTCATAAAAAATGAAGTGAAAGAATCAGAGTCAACGACCTGGAAAAGGGGGATGGACGCGAAGTCCTTAGATATCTACATGATCCGGAAGGAGGAGATCACAAGCGAGAGATTCTTCAAGAAAACCAAAGGAAGTGCATTGCTTTTTGAAGCCCGGGTAGGATGCTTGAGGAGAAAAACGCTTATCTGCGAGCCGGTACAGGAAGAACTGTGAGCAGGCTGCGGCAGGGAGCCAGAACCATGCGACATATTTTAACGGAGTGCAAAAGTATCCGTCCAGTCCTCAGTGAGAGAGCCATGCAGCTTCCGGAAGCCCTTGCCTTTAGGGTTAGTGAGTTGGACAGCCGTAGATGTTAGTAAAAGAATGTTAGAATGTTCAGAAGGGAAAACGTTTGGGCGTGTTGGTTCATCGTCACACGGAAAACAAGCGCTAAATAAAAACACGGGACGAGGAGTCCCGTCTACTCCTCGTCCTGTGTTTTTATTTAGCGCTTGTTTTCCGTGTGTTGGAATGTTGGTGTGAAAAGAGCAGAGTGGAAGCTAGGAATACATGCGAGCAAAGAAGTCCGACTAGGACAAAAACTTCATAAAGATATGCGTTTTTTTAATTTATATCTTTATTTATTTATTTCTGAAAATTTTTGGAGAGGTGATTGTACAGTGGCGTAACCACTAAGGCCACTGTGCAACGCCACCCTGTTACAAAGAGGAAGCTGCTAAGCATCATCATCAACGGAAGTAACACTGCGGCCGGCCGTGCTCTTTTTCGTCCAGCCGGTAATCCGGTCGATCTCCGCTGGGCGCGCATCTTGTCGGACTGCAGCGAAGGTAAAGCGTTGCGAGCAGGTTTGCCCCAGCCGGGCGCCCGCGTGCCGATGCTCACCCTACTGAAAATATGGCAACGATATCCATACGACATGAATGATATCATAAACATTTCAACGACATGTCTTCGATATCGCAGAGATTTCAATACGATGTCGAAGAAGCTTTATGACATGTCATTGACATCGTAAGGATTTCAATGACTTATCGTTGTCCTCTGACATCGTAAAGGTCCGATGTCGCAATGACTTCAACGACATGTCTTTGACATCGGAAGGCCTTCTTCGACATGTCGATGTGCTACGATATCATAAAGGTCTGTTATCGCATAGAGCGGAACGACATGTC